>JAQJVL010004374.1:0-46007 GCA_035578905.1 Stictocephala bisonia | reverse complement strand
TTAATTTTTTAAAGAAATATATTTTAGTTTTAATTCCGTTATGCAATAAATATAGTTTTACCGTATTAAACTACACTACATCAATTTATGTGACTTTTTATGGCTGAAAAACGTATTTTTTCTAAAGAATCTACCACTTAATATTGATCATATTCTAGCACTATCTTTGACAACATAATTATTTCTATTGTTTTCAATTATAGATATGACAATAATACATTAGCAACCACTAAGTATGATACTATTATTTTCTCACCAATAGATTTCATCAAGTCTTCTCAGTGATGGAATCTTTTTCAAATAATAAGGTTAACGTACCTTTTGTCGTCTTCAGCAAAAAAATCCTATTTATTGGATTTACCGGTTTCAGAGTAAAAACTCCATTTTCACATCCATTGTACGTTGTCAAAAGTCATATTTAAACATTATACAAAAATTAAATATTTACAAAAAAATAATAAAAACACATGATAACATTGCCAGTTGGTATGATGGTTAGAATCCGGATTGAGCAGTGCAGCTGGAATCGATGTTATCCAATGGTTACTTGACTTTGAACAATTTTATTTCTATCTGGCCCGTCTGTCTTCTTTCTATCGGTTGATTTCAAATTTGTGATCCCGATCAATTGAAATATTTGTAGAGAATTTAGATTTTTTATTAAGCAAAGTAGTTGGGTTACTTTTTCATGGCATTTATATATTTCATAATTTTCAAGAGTATTCATTGTCAACTCATTTATTACCCTTTATGGAGAATATCTAGGTTGGTGTCAATGTCCTTAAATGTTATGATTGTTGTTAACTAAATGTTCAGCAAAACGAGAAGTTTGAGGCTTATTAACGTTCTTGGGTAGGTGTTCATTGAACGCTTTGTGAAAGAACGGCCTCTGTTTGTCCTATATAAATATTCGGACAATCTGAAACATTTGATTTTATATACGCCAGTGGTATCTAAGGCAGTAGGATTGGTTTATTTCGGATATTTAATAGTTTCAATTTTTTAAGATGTTTAAAATGCAATCAATAAAAGCACAAATATTTTTACTAAAGAAGATATAAAATATTTAAAAAATGCTAGATCCCAACACCCCCCCCCCACCCTCACTGGCCTACCAAATATCACACAAAGCAGACGTACCCATCAGACCACTTGTCAATTTTACAACTGCTCACTTCTTACAAATTAAGCAAAAAATTAGACAAAATTTGTAGAAAATAATATTACTTTCCCGACGAACTACAGTCTAAGATACAGTCTAGATACTTATTGATGTTACAAAAAACCTAGTTATTGAACCATATCACACCTTGGCATCATTAGATCATATATCAACAGCAACAACTATATACAAATGTACCAATAACCTTTGACATTTAGAAATAACACAAAGAAATTTGCTTAATCCAAACATCCAAACTAAGCCATGAAGCCATAGATGAAATTAAACATCTACTAAATAGTTTTGAACCAGAATTATTTTCAATTTGGTATAATTACTACTTTCAAAACAATGGTCTGGCCATGGGATCCCCTCTCTTCAAGTATCTTATCTGAAATCTATCTGAACGACTTGAGATAAACATATTTTTTCTGAGTACTAACAAATTTTTGAATAATATTTCACTTTACCAGCCGTTATGTAGATGATACAATAGTCATTTTTAAGGAAATAAAAGGCAACTAGACTATTCAATAAATATCTTAATGACTTTTCACAAACTTAAATTCTCCAATTGAAACTGAAGATTAACAATAGTTTAACACTTCCGTTGACCTGTACCTTAAAGGAACACAATAAAGCCATTACATACTACCATATTACAGGAAAACCAACAGCCACCAACACATAAATATCATGCCTCGTCATACCATCTTTATTCACATAAATTATCAGCATACAGAAGTATGGTTTACAGATTATTGAAAGTTCCACCTACCACAGACGATTATGCCAAAGAGTTAAATATTGATATAAATACATAGCGTGCATAATGGTTATGATATAAAAATGGTTGATGACCTAGTTAGTAAATTTAAAAATAAAAAAGTTCTCGCCTCCTTCAGAAAAACCCAAGAAAAAGTACACATCAATAGAATATGGAGAAAATTTATATTTCACTTTGAAATCACATACTAAAAAAGAAAATGTCACTTTATCTTGTAAAACATATCTATAAAATTGGAAAACTATTAAATATCTCGAAATAAACCAAATCTAACTGCCTTAGATACCACTGGCGTATATAAAATCAAATGTTCAGATTGTCTGAATATTTATATAGGACAAACAGGCCGTTCTTTCACAAAGCGTTTCAATGAACACCTACCCAAGAACGTTAATAAGCCTCAAACTTCTCGTTTTGCTGAACATTTAACAACAATCATAACATTAAGGACATTGACACCAACCTAGATATTCTCCATAAATGTAATAAAGGAGCGAAAATGAATACTCTTGAATAAATTATGAAATATATAAAGCCATAAAAAGTAACCAACTACTGTGCTTAATGAAAAATCAAAATTCTTCTATCAAATATTTTATTTGATCGGATTACAAATTTGAATCAACCGATGAAAGAAGACAGACGGCCAGATAGAAATAAAATTGTTCAAGAGTCCAAGTAACCACTGGAATAACATCGTTCCAGCTGCAACGCTCAATCCGGATCTATACCATCATACGCAACCCGGGCAATGTTATCATGTGGTTTTATTATTTTTTGTAAATATTTAATTTTTGTATAATTTTTTAATGTGACTGTTTGACAACGTACAATGGATGTGAACATGGAGTTTTTACTCTGAAACCGGTAATCCAATAAATAGGATTTTGTAGCTGAAGACGACAAAAGGTACGTTAACCTTATTATTTGTTATGTATTTCAGCTCAGGACGCTTTAGCAATGAATAAATCTTTTTCAGTTATCTGAGACCTATACTGGTTTCTTAAATCCCTCATGGGTCATCTCTTGTAGTTGGAAGTTCAACAAAGCAATGCAAAAGGAATTCTCCATGAATCCGAAAGCTTTTAGTCGTAGATGTTCTTATCAACTTATCTTATTTTGTTCAAGAAATAGACTAAATACAATTGATTGTCTGTTAAACATAGAATAGTGATATAAAACTCGTAAATAAAATTCCATATGTATTCTATGAATAATGGAAAGAAACGATGAAGACCTTAAAGATACAGCTATGAACTTATTCAGTGGTTGAATACTACAAAACCAAATATGTAGAGACAGTGGTTTAGACTCACATATATACATGGAAGTTTTGACCGTTCATCTCGGTCCTGGACAGTGAGTTATGATTCAGCATTTTAAGCTGCCACACAATGCGTACATCTAAACAAAGAGTTGATCAATGTGACATACCAGTAACTGTGTAATTCAATAATATCTTACTTTTAGATATGAACATAAACTAGGCAGAAAATGAAAACCTAAAGAAAAACTAAATAAAGTTTGATAAAAAAGTAAATGGCTTTGTATAAATGTAGTTGATGAAAGAGATATGTTAAAATAATCATCTATTTTTAACAAAGCATCTCTTACAACTGAAGGAAGGGACATTTATATAAATGTATCAACTAACCAAAAATACACGTTGAAATATTGTAACCACACAACTACATGAATGACTTGTTGCATATTTATTGTATTCATTCACGTGTTAAATATTCAGCAATATTTTGACGTATATTGCAATATTATATATAAATATAAAGGGTAAGATCACAGCCCTAAACAATATAAGCCAACTATCGTAGTAGTCAAACATTAGTATTGAACTTCAAAAAGGAGATGATGCTCAGTATGTTTAAATAATATATGGCTGTAGTGTCATCAGTGAAGAACATCTTAAACAAGAGCATAGGTCAAAGTATATATAATTTTAAAGCAGTTGGCTAACACAGATGAATTACAAAAACATAACGTAAATAGGTTGATCCAGTGCAAAATGGCAGATGTTCAAAGATCTACTAGTGATGTTAACTTACAAAATATTTTAGAGTAAATGTTCGAATTGATAACTCTTGTTCATAACTAACTTCTAAATGTATACTTTTTTGATATGCCTAATGCATACAGCAGAATTTTGCTTTGATTTATTATTGCAACTTAAATTGTGCCTAGTAATACAATTTCTTAATACAAACATGTAGATACTTTAAATATCTGCCATTATGTACTGGGTTAAACCTTTAAGTTTGTGGAGTTCATGAGTTCTGTACCGGGTCTTTTGACCGGTACATTTAGTTTTTTCGTCGTAGTCTGCCGGGCTGCCTGAGATTCGCTTGTGCCCGGCGATTCGCTTACGTTGGTGGCCGTTGGCTCGGACTCGGTCGTTCCGTGTTCCAGCCTTCGTCTGTCAGGTTGACCGTCTTTCTAGTTGTTTCTCGGCGGCCGAACCACCTTAATATGATCGGCTAGAGGCTCCTAAAACGTAAGTGTTCATTGTGTAAGTTTTAATATCTAATCACCCTTTTGGTGAAAATACTTTTGTTTCAAGGATAATTTTCATCGGGCTTACTTGTGTTTTTAGGGTTTTGTCTAATTTATATTCTTTGTCTGTTTGTTAACCTAGGTTCGAGCCACGTGCTCAATGTTACATTTTTAGCATTAATTGCTTTTTATATCTGGCTTTATAATTAATAGTAGTTCTGTATAATGTTTTGTTGAGCCTTTTACAGTTGGAGTTACCGATTTACCATTTTTTTTGTTCATTGACAATAACCTAGCCTATCTGTGTAGTTTGTTTTTCATGTTATAACATTTTGCTCCTGTATCTATAGCCTAGTTTTCAGTTTGTAATTTTTTTTGTTCCATACGTCTTTTATATTTTGTTAAGTGGTAATTTGGTTTTTAAATTTTATTCATAGCCTAAAGTTAATCTTTCACTGTCTTGTTTGCTCCACTCATGTTCTTGTTTGTATCTTCATGTTCAGTTTTGCGAAATCATGCACCCTTATATTTAGTTGTTATGTGTAATATTTTTGTTGTTGTGGCTGGACTGTTTTTAATGTGCTGTGGTGTTGCCTTGCAGTCCAGGGTCCTCGAGTGGGACATTTTCCCTCAGCCTGTCGTCCGGGGAAAGTTCGACCATCCACACTGCCAGCCTGGCCTGAGGACCATGTATAGAGGCCATTGGCGACCCTGCTGCCCCACCTACATCTTTGGGTAGGAGTCTTCTGTCCTCAGGTCAGTGCTTTCCATCTTGTTTTCCCGGCGGCTGAGCTGGGGTTGATAATACAGAAAAAAAGAAGAAAAAAAATGTTTGTGGAACTTTATGTGGCCTAGGCCTAAACTTGAACAGTTATTTTATGCAACACAGCCATGGGGGACGTATATATTTATTATTAAAGAAAAAAAACTTTTAAAATACAGAAAGAACTTTTAGTGTTAATATTTATCGTTATTTAGTTTAATTAGTTTATTTTCTTGTTACATTTGTTTAAATTTTTATATTTGTTAGGTCCCTATGGTTAAGTATGTTATTTATTTATATGTTTAGGCCTAGTGATTGTTATTTATATATTTTTTGTTAAGTGTATTAGGGGTGTTTTGAAGTGAATTTTTACTCGAACGGTACCGTGTTATATATATTTTTTTAAATTGTTTAATTTTTAAACTCACCAAAAGGGGATTATTGTGTTTTGCTTAACTTCTAATTCGGAGCTGCCCAGGGATTCCGGCTTACTCCCTGGCCTCGGTGGAATTACGGGCTGTGGGCTAAATTGCCGGTTTAATTGTTGTTTTCCTGACGTTTTCTAAATTTTCACTTTTTTTGGGGCATTAAATTTTTCTTACGTTTTGGGGGTCTCAGGCTAAACTGCAGATAGGCCATACAATCTGTAATTGTTATATTGGGTATTTGTAGAGTTTGTTGTTTTGGTAGCGTCTGTATTATATTGTTAATTTTTGTTATCTTGTTATTTATTTAAGTGCGAATTTACATTGTGGCCTTCTGCCAGCCAGTTTTGCAGCTTTCTTGATAATAAAGTAGTTTTGCTCAGCTGCCGAGTTTTATTTTGGACCCTCCAACTGCCACCCGTGATCCCTTCGCTTGACTTGTTTTGAGCCATCCCCCGGTTGGCACGCTTTCCAGCTTTGGTGGGGGGATGGGTCTCAGTTCTAGACATCCTTAAAAATGATGAACATTTTGACGAACACTTACGTGGACCATCCTCCATTAGACTTGAAGAGTCACTAACTACCCTAAAAACTATTTTTATAAAGTTTAATTTTCCCAACTTGAGCTAAGAAAAGAACGTTGACCATCTAGAATAGGTCCTTCATTGTAACGTTTAAAACTTTTAAACTGGGGTAATTGCTTCAAAAAGTAGATTAATAAGTGCAGTGATGATATACCAAATTTTATTGCTTTATCTGTAAACGTTTAGAAATTAGTAAGCAATTCCAATACTTTTCCTCCACACTTTTGGCACTATTAGTGAAAAGAAAAACAAATTACTGAGTTGGAATAAACACTATAACCTCAATATAGCTGCATTTCCATATCGTTAACAGACTTATACAAACATTTCATATATATGTATATTATTAGATTTCAATATAATATGGGTGCTTTCAATCCACGTTTTACCTGAAATATGAAAACTTCCATTCCAGCATTCCCCCAAGGCTCAAGCTGAAATAAATTAATCACATCTTCATTCTTTATGCAAACGACACATCACCCCGGGATGGTCAACATTTGATTTAATTAATATTCTCGCGTACTTCTTATTATTAATAATAACCCTATTAGGTCCCTACCTTTTCAATCTGTTTATAAACGACATTAGTGAGGTCATTGAGAGCAATTTTCTACTCTTCGCTGATGACATTAAGCTCTTCAGAGTTATTAACAGAGTCGAGGACAGCAATATTTTGCAGCGGTCATGAGATGGTGTTGCTAAGTGGTGTGAAGACAATCTTATGCAGCTTAATAAGTCTAAATGTTGGGTAATGTCCTTTCATAGAGGTGATACTAATCTCAAAGCAGATTATTGTATCCAGAGCACTAGTTTATCTCAATGCAGCATGTTCAGTTTATCAAGGATTTGGGAGTGTATTTAAATCAAACTCTTTCTCCTGAACGTCATATTGATGTAATCTCTGGCAGAGCTAGTAGGCTACTGGGGCTTCTATCACGAGCTGCTAGAAGTGGTTTATCCATACACTCCATTACAACTCTGTACAAATCTCTTCTGCGTCCTAATCTTGAGTATGCTTCTGTTGTTTGGAAACCATTCTATCTTCATCACACCATCAGATTGGAAAGAATAAAAAGAAGATTTATTAGACTTGTTGGTTCAAGATTGGGGTTTCCGTTCTACGATGTTTCTGTTGAAGATTTGATGAAGCAACTTGACCTTTGCCCTCTTGAAGTTCGGCGTGATCTTGCTGACCTCCTTCCTCTTCAAGCTGATAAATGGCAACATCGACTGTCCTGCTCTGCTCTCCAAGATTGAGTTCAGGATTCCACGCATCACTAGGTCAACGGAGCTTTTCGTCCACAAACACCACCGTACCAACTACCTGAAGTTTGGACCTGTGGAAAGATTGCATCAACTTGGAAACTCCGTCCCTGCTGAAGTGGATTTGTTCAATGACAGTCTTAGCACTCTGAAACGGAAATTGATTGCCTCTTCAACATAGAACTTTCCACAATGCAACCTACATAGATCACCTCCCTAATTACCTCCACACTTGTACCCACTTTTACCACACACATGGACGCACGCTGGCACACACACGCACATTGTCTACAATACTTAGCTACGCATGTTAATGTAGTTTTAAGCAACCCTTATTTTGTTGTTGTGTTATTTATTTATTTTATCTATTTATTATATAATTTATCACTATTGTTAATCACACTTTTATTATTGTTATTTTTTAAATATATATTACTGTTATTTAATATTATTTCATTTTCTTAATTTATTGTTGTTATATATTCTTACCGATTATGGCTGTTTACTTTTTATTTAATGTACTTTTGGGGTTTTTATCTACAGGCAAAAACGCTCACTCACACACACACTTTTTTTACCTTTTTTATTATTTCTATATATACTGTTGTTTGTTAATATTTTCGTTGTATTATTAAAATTTACTATTAAATTATTGTTTTTATTATTAAATATATATTGTTGTTACTAATAATTATTTGATTTTTGTTATCATTTAATTTTATCTTTGATCTGTTAACTTTGTACTCACTCACACTTGCAGGCTCACAAACATAAACACTTGCACGCAAACACACCTATTTGCAATATTATTAATTATAGTCAGCTCTTATCTGTTACAGTATTATCCTTTAATATTATTGCCTTTATACCAATTAGCTAAGTTTTTTAATCTGCATTGTTATTTACATAATATCAAACTATGTTTAGTGTTAATTTCCTTTACTACATATTTAGCTTGTATAATCAATTAATTAATTTCGTTGGAATTGTTACTTTAAACATAATATTATTCTTAGTCATAGCACTTTTTAGCTTGTTTTTCTTCTGATATTATTAATCACTTATTATATTTCTTTGCACTGTTTACTAAATTGTACCACTTTGTCTATTTCTTGTATTACTGTATTTTTGTTTTTGTCTGTCATCAAATTTATGTATGTAATGGCATTGCCGTTGAAATAAATAAATTATTAATTAATATATTGGTAAAAATGTACAGGGTTACGCAAAAGTCTGGAATATATTTATTAATTTCAAAACCATTGAAAGAAATGTAATGAAACTTTGCGGTTATACCTATACCAGATATTTAGACATATTTTACTTGTTTTTCGCATAGCCAGGTAAAATAGGTGATTGCCCATGAAGGAAGTCTTAACAATTTTAAATGTAAACCTACCTCGAGTTATGCCTCATTTTAAAGGTCTTTGTTTGTAAAACACAAGAGTGCAAACTGGAGGTCAAAATGATGACCCAGTCAGAAAATATAGCCTCTAAAAGAAATTAATGTCATATAACAAACACTGCTTAAGACATAGTTATTATTTATTGATGCGTAGAGCTATAATTTATCTAACTGAATATTAGAAGTTAAATTTCACAAAAAATAGGTAACAAATGATTATAGTATTATTCTTAAACTATTTTTAGGTAAAGCTACTGACAAAAGTGTTTTATTACCTTTTTCTTATTTTTAGCTTAGCTAAAAATAAGAAAGATAGAAGCATAACTATTTTTACAACGCAGTCATTTGTTACGATTGTTAACAAATCAACAAAATAATCAGTAACAGGGACCTAAAACTGTTAAATAAATAACCATATAGCTGAGAAAAATTAGTATTATGTAATTAAATTATTTGTATCGCTGTATTTTGTCAATGGGTCATCCTCAGATTTGCAATTTTGTATTGTACAAACAAAAACCTTTAAAATGAGTTATAACTCGAGGTAGGCTTACATTTAAAATTTTTAAGACCTCCTTCGTGAGCCATTCCCTGGATATGAAAAAATAATTAAAATATGTCCATAAGTTTGGTATAGGAACATGTGCATAACTACAACGTTTCATTACTTTTATTTTAATACATTAAAATTAATAAATACATTCCCGACTTTTGCTCAACCCGGATACCTTCAACCTGATCTTTGAGTGGCTATATTTTCTGACTGAGCTATCCTTTTTACCTCAGGTTTGCACTTTTGTATTTCACAAAAAAAGACCTTCAAAATGAGGTATAAGTCGAGGTAGGCTTACATTAAAAATTTTTAAGACTTCTTTCATGGGCCAACACTTGGCTATGTGAAAAACAAGAAAATTATGTATAAATGTTTGGTATAGGGACATGTACATAACTGCAAAGTTTCATTAAATTTCTTTCACTGGTTTTGAAATTATTTAAATATATGCCAGACTCTTTCCCAATTATTTCTTCAGCTAATGTGATTACATTTCAGTAACAACATTCCTATTTTTATAATTGCTGTAACAATATTTTAAATATTTAAACTGACCAATAAAACTTAAATTTTATATATTTATAAGCTGTTTTTTTTAAGTTTTGTTATTGTTTCTAGCCTTCTGAACTGTTAAGACATTTTGAAATTGTTTTTATTCGACCACATTTGTAAAATTATACTCAAAAACTATCTTCGAATTAAGTGCTAACAACTGAATAACCGTTATTTTGAAGTTATAAAACAACCTTTCTGTTATTTAAGCTACCTGTTTTTAGACTAACAATAGCCTGAAGGGTTTCAGGCTTATTTTATTAGCTTCACCTTTTCAACGCGCAAACTCCCGCAGGTAATTTGATGTCAGTCTTACTTCACTTAAACTGAGACATCTTGTTTTTATCAACTTACTAACATGAGTTTGTATGACATTGTTACTCTTTGCGTTAACTACCACAGCCTCAATTTATAACTTCAATTTAACAAATGATATGTTTAATATAACAAATAGTTTATTACAAACATCGTACATTGATAAATTAGGATATCAATAATATAAAAAAATATTCTCTGATATGAACAATGCACTTCAATACCAGTTGCACTCAAGTATAAAAAAGGACGAAGGTACATGTTACTGGTGAAATGTCAACATGTATTCAAACTAAAGTAAAACAGATTTAAATAAAAAGAAACAGACTAATAATAAATGAAAATAAGATAATTTGTAGGGAGAGTGATTCTAATCTTAGTCCCAACTGTCTTGCAAATACTCAACTATTTTGTAGTAGGCCTTTGTTGTTTAATTTTTCCTATTTTACAAATTTGTTGATTAGTAACAAAATATATATGGTAAGGCATTCTGTAAGGCCTTTTTTATATAGTTTTTTTATATAGTGGGCTTTTTTTCAAACAGGGTAAAGCTATAATTGGGGGATTGAATTCTTAAATGGTTTATTTTATTTAAATTAAGGGTGAAAGTAAACTCACGAAAAAATTAGGTCAGATATGAACGTTTTATATTTTATACTTGGTAGTGTAACATTTCAAACTTTTTTATTAATGTTGCACTAAAATTCTCTATATTTAATGTTTTTAATATACTATTTTACGGAATTAATAATTTGTAACAGTTATTTTGTGATTCCCAAATAACAATTCCATATTTTAAAATTGACTCAACACATGAATGATACGTGTATAGATTACTAAAATTAATATTTCTACTAACTTTATGAACCTGTTAATAATATATTTATATATTAGACAATATGTGTAAACATTGTAAATGACCTAAATTCTATGTCGAATACCTAACGATATTTTTTTACCTTTCATTAAGATTTTAAAAGTGAAATAATATTACCTTTTCCCGCTAGCTAAAATGTAGTATAAAAAATCCAATAAAAGTAAGGTTGGAATACAGTTGTCCACAAAAAGTACACTAACCCGTTGATTTGTTTCTCCCAAATAAATATTTATTACGTTTTAGGCTATTCATTTTCGAAAAATAGTGATACTGACTAAATTGAATAAATAACAAATAATAATAGCTATTTCAAAATTTTTGATCTTCCACACGTGTATAACTGTATTTTTTATTTATTCATCACTAAGAAACCAATCGTAGATATATTAGCCAATATGAGATACGAATGAGTGTGATGAGTGAATATGAACGGGTGTAGTCATTGTTACTGACTAAGGTAAACTATTTCTTAGTAAAGTCAATTATAAATAGCAAATAGCTAAGGCATCCATGGGACCTACAGTTTTACGTGGAATACAAACAACATTGTATTGCTTTGATTTTAATCTAGACGTATAGGCAACTATCCAAATTCAATAAATTCGAAAGAAGATTAAAGCATTTATCACGGCATAAATATTAAGTAAGTCATTGCTCAATAAATTAGTCTATACAATAAATTATTTAGCAGGTTATTACTAATTATTACATTAATACAACAAATCTTTAAGGTTAGGTTTGATCATTATCATATATTTTTATTTATATAGCATATTATGTTCTTGCTAAATTAGTAATACGCATCGAGTAAAAATATTATCAAAACTAAGACAGTTGATATATGAAACTGTGCATGCATAAAGCTTGTAAAGTAATTTTTAGAGGTGTTTTTTACGCAAGTTAAAAAAAAAAAAAAATAATAACATAAATAAGGATTAGATCAGTTAATGGAATGTATTATTACTACTTTGTTCATGTAAATATTATATGTATATACATGTCTACACACAATTCTGGTAATTAAAACGGCAAAGCTATTCCAAGTCTTAAAAACGTTTTTAAAAAATTTTCCTTACATCTTTATATAAAGAAAATTATTTTATTGTTAATTTCTTTATATTATAAAACATTTATTATTGTTTCTTTAAACTACATACATTTATAGTTCTACTATTTTGTTAGTAGAAAAATTAGTTTTTCCACAGAAACTAAAACTTACTGTACATAAGTTTCAGGCGTTTTCTTTGATAACATAATTATTCCTATTATTTCCAGTTAAAAATCACCAAGAATGATACTACTCACCAATATATTTCATCAAGGTAGTGATGGAGTCTTTTACAGCTATTCGAGACCTTTATTGGTTTCCTAAATCCCACATGGGACAGCCATTGTTGTTGGAGGCTCAACAAAGCAATGGAAAATGAATTCTTCTCGAATCCCAAAAGCTTTTAGACGTAGATGTTCTTATAAACTTGCTAAAAACCAATTATTTTGCACATTGTAACCAAGTATTTATAAGAATATTTTTGTTTCAAAGTATGAAAATAAAAAATTTTATCTTAAAATATTCAGAGGTTTTCCTTGCAATACATACTCTACTGTATCTAGCCTATTCCGACACTGATTTAAAACTATTCCATTGAAAACATTTCTCAGTGACTTTGTGTTGGAATTTGATTTTCTGATGTGAAAAATATTGTTTAATTCAAACATATGCTTACATTAAATTTAGAGAACAACATTCCTTATGTTTTCCGTAATTTTCCTTTTTACTAATTTGTTAAACGGTCCGAAGATATTTCGTAAAGCATTATTCAATTCAATTCAAAATCATTTATTATTTCTTAAACTGATATTACATTGCGGTGATTTTTTTAATCTCTCTAGCATATAGCTATTTGAGAGATCAACTAATCTTATCATATGAAATATCTTTAATATATGAGTAATCTTAAAGTAACTAACAAACAAAACAAAAATAAATAAACAAATCTACAAACACCAAGGAAACATAGTTAAAGGAAATCTAACAACATTTGTTATTCTTTATAAAAGTACATTTTTTTGAAAAATGTAATTTTTTGTATATCAGTAATCATAATTTTTATTTTATTTTGGAGTTTATTTCAATTAATTGTTTGATTGTTTAAAACTTCCTTCTGGATCACGACTGGTAATCCTAACTCCACATGAGCCTCAAAACATTAAATATTAACACAATATAAATATGCAAATAAATAACATACATAACTATATAAAACAAATATACTATAAATCGGTAATGAATAAACAATATTAAATACTATATGGACTATGAACAATTTAAAAATAATAAAAACAAATGAATAAACGATGTGCATGTAAAATATGTATAATACAAAGAAATAATAATACAAATAACACAAATATAATCCAACAATAATAAGAAACATAATATTATAAAAAAGAATTAAAATATTTCAAGAATTAAGTATTAATCGCTATATAATTAATACTTAATTTCATCTTTGAATGGGGAGTAGAATGCATGGTTGTACAGATAGTTTCAATAACAATGTTTGTGTTAGACGAAACAGGGAAATGAGGAACTGAACCGGCCGCCGCATGAGTTTACTGAGGTTGTATGTAAATTTCGTAGTAACGTAATTTACATACGTGAGTGATTAATTATGTGAGATATATTTGGTTACATTCATCATTTGTAATCTCTGACTACTTTAGAGAACAATGTATGAAGATTACATATTTTTCAAAGATTCTTGGTAAATAATACATTTACTTTTTTAGTAAGCTGAGTTTTGTAAGAATTTGAGTTTATTGCTGATTTGGATCCGAGAAATAATCTGCATTACCGTATTAAAATTTCCTCAAAGCGTGCACCTAAATTGCTACATGAAATACATACTAATTTATTAGATTAAATCATTTATATTTCATTCGATGTTTTATATTGTTCTATAATGATAAGGAAATTATATTGACAGTCTAAATTTACATATAATCTCTTCCTTAAATTATTGAAGCTGTGTGCCAGGTATTTCAGTGTAAAATAACTGAGTAATCAAAATGTGAAATATTTAAAAAGATACACCCTCATATTTCTTCTATTGAAGATTTAGCTATCGTGTTTTCCCCATATCAACAATTAATCTGACAATGCATAATATAAAACCCTATAATGTCCAGATATAAACCCCAAACCCATGGATGCTTCATTGTGTCCCAGTACTAGAGCCTTGTACATGATCTTGATCAAGGGCCAATTATTTATTTTTATTTATGTAATTATTATATATTGGGAATGCTACATAACAGCCTTAGCCAATTACAATGTAGCAGTAATGAAAATAGTACATGCTCATGCTGTAACTTGCAAATTGAGGTTAACAAAAAAAATAAAAAAATAAATAAATAAATAAAGTTCATGCACTGGATGTATCACAGACTAAGTTAAGTGTGTTCAAAAGTTCAAACTTATAAATAAATTGTAAGAAATTTAATAATTTATACAAGACACCATAGCAACAACATGTAAACATTTTAATAAATATAATAATAAATAAAGACATCATATAACAGTAACAAGATGCAAACAAACTAAAGTCATAACAATAAATAAAACTTTGAATGTAAACAACAATCACAAATTAAGAATCATACGAAAAGTCCCATACCGAGTTCAAGCTAGAACCTCATGGAGGCCTAAACCTTAGGTTTTGCAAAGAGTTAAAACCCCATCCCAAGTTTATATACAGTGAGAAATTTCATACAGTCATTGCTATACACTTTGCAATTACGAGCACTACATTTTCTTTCTATTAGTCCTTATAATAATAGTAATAAAATATAAAAACTATCTAAAAAGTAATTCGTTATGTACGATTTAATATCCCCTACGTGTGGATGTGATATGGCTGGAGACTGGGGCTGTTGACTTGATTAAAAACAAACATAATCAAGAAGACAATACCACGAGAGGGAAGCGGGTTATCTTATCTAAACGAACATTTGTATTTACGTTGCAGAATGGTCATACCTTTTCACAGTGTCTTGCCAAAAGTCCCTAATATGTATTTTGAACACTAACAATAAATAAATGGTTCCAAAGAATTGGCACACACTTTCCCCTTATTAAACACTAAAAAATAAAACATTTGAAAATTACCAGTTTGATTTCCAAATATTTTTTTGCCATAACTCAAAAACTAGTCAAGCTAGAGATGTGCAGTTTTACCAAAATATTTAAAATTGAAATTTACAACTTTCCCGGAAATTTAATCAAAACCGTTAGAGCTATTTTTGAGAAAAATCAATTTTTGTATGTTTTTACCCATAAAAATAAAAAAAACCAAAAAAAATTAAAAAATAGTCTAGAGATATTGGAAAAATACACTTACATACCAAATTTCATAAAAATCGATCAATCCGTTTGGTCTCCAGCGAAGTGCACATACGGACAGATATCCAAAATGTTTTTTCAAAAACCCACTTTTTGGGTTCAGGGAACTGTAAAATGGATTTTAGACCAACTTGTTAAAAAATATTTTTGAACGATCACAAACCTTCTCTATGGGAGAATGTAGAAAGGTATTAAACGATTATTTACGCCAAATCAGCAGTTTTTAAGATGTTTAAGATACTTCCAAATCTTAACTGGAAATATATTTACATTTAAGTAGGCTTTGACTCGATATTATTAAATTCCATCAAAGGTGTTGAAACAGTTTGGGTTTTCAGGTGTAATGGATGTTTAAAAATATACGTAATAACATAAATGAACGTAGATAATATATTTATATATTTCATTTAGTAAACGTAGGCTCAATAATATTGACTTGTTTCCCAAATAAAAAACGAACTACCCTATACCATTCGACTGATATAATACACACCTTAAAGCTATACTCGGAAGGTTTTTAATTTTCTCCTTATATGATAAATTTCTCAATTTCGAACTTGAAAGTTAAATCTGAAAAGTTTGATTAGTTTTGTTTAAGGAATGATGCCATCTGTTAACAGTATTCTGCAACTAATCCTAGAAATTTGATTGTATAACATAAACTTATAATGATTTTTAAAATTGTTGTATTTTATTAAAAAACAGTAATCATATTTTTATTATATTTTTCGTGTTATTAATGTATTATCTTTAGCATACGAATATAAAAATGATTTGATATTCAGCCAGGTATTCTTAGTGTAGTTATAGTAAGCATTTTACTATCAATTAAATTTCAGTTATGTTTCATTTGCTTCGTGTTATTGGTATTGCAGAATATTAATTTTAAATAATAAAAAAAAAAAAAAAAGTCATCAGAATCATCTGAAATGTAAATATCATAGAAAATAGTGTATTAAAAACATCATTACGGGATTTTTTTATTTAGCAGCTAATAAAAATACTTAAAAACCGATTTTAGACTTTTAGAAGCACAAATTTAACGACTCTTAGGTAATATTCTATATTTAGTTTCATAAAAAAATATAATTTATTTTACCATTGGAAAAATAAACTAAATACTCACAACTGATAGTTAAATATTTAATTTTAAGATGCCCATTGACGAAATAAGTGGAAATATCAATTTCCATTGACTGTGATTAATATTTCTCATTATGTTATTGTAAAAAATAATTTGTAAACACGAAAATACGTAAAAATACGTTTATTTTTTGTAAAGATGATAATATTCTACAGCCCAATTCCTAACCCCATACTACCCAGCCGACATTCAGACAGTCTTATTTTTCAATAAATATAAAATCTCTACTCGTAGAACATGCAGCAACTGAACAAATATAGTTCAATATCTACAGTTTGGTAAATAATCAGTGGGAACGTAAAGTTTCTGTGTGCGTTAGACTTGTATAGTAATACTTCAATAGCTACTTAAACCTTACTGACTACTGACCATCGTAATCAACACATAACAAAACGTTAAGCACCGTTAATAATACCATTAAACATTTATTACATATACAGGGTGTCCTAAAAGTAAAGCTCCAAACTTCGGGAAATGGTTTTATAGGTCAAAATAAAGAGAAAATCAAGAATAATTTATTTTACAAAAACGCTTCGTTAAAATAAATAAGGTCTTTATATTGGAGTGGTTTTCAACAAGCAATGCTGATTAACAAAACAACCCAAGTCCTATTACAATTATTTAAAATTAAAAGCTAATTTTAATTATTCATAATTAAAACATCATGTTATGAATACAGTAAATTTATATATGGCTATATCAGTTTGTATTATACATTAAATATTTATATACATTGTTTCTATATGTAGTTTCAGATACACCCTGGCCTGTTATGCTGGAGGACAGTTCATTAAATATTTATATACATTGTTTCTATATGTAGTTTCAGATACACCCTGGCCTGTTATGCTGGAGGACAGTTCATTAAATATTTATATACATTGTTTCTATATGTAGTTTCAGATACATCCTGACCTGTTACACTGGAGGACAGTTCATTAAATATTTATATACATTGTTTCTATATGTAGTTTCAGATACATCCTGGCCTGTTACACTGGAGGACAGTTCATTAAATATTTATATACATTGTTTCTATATGTAGTTTCAGATACACCCTGGCCTGTTACACTGGAGGACAGTTCATTAAATATTTATATACATTGTTTCTATATGTAGTTTCAGATACATCCTGACCTGTTACACTGGAGGACAGTTCATTAAATATTTATATACATTGTTTCTATATGTAGTTTCAGATACACCCTGGCCTGTTATGCTGGAGGACAGTTCATTAAATATTTATATACATTGTTTCTATATGTAGTTTCAGATACATCCTGACCTGTTACACTGGAGGACAGTTCATTAAATATTTATATACATTGTTTCTATATGTAGTTTCAGATACATCCTGGCCTGTTACACTGGAGGACAGTTCATTAAATATTTATATACATTGTTTCTATATGTAGTTTCAGATACACCCTGGCCTGTTACACTGGAGGACAGTTCATTAAATATTTATATACATTGTTTCTATATGTAGTTTCAGATACATCCTGACCTGTTACACTGGAGGACAGTTCATTAAATATTTATATACATTGTTTCTATATGTAGTTTCAGGTACATCCTGGCCTGTTACACTGGAGGACAGTTCATTAAATATTTATATACATTGTTTCTATATGTAGTTTCAGGTACATCCTGGCCTGTTACACTGGAGGACAGTTCATTAAATATTTATATACATTGTTTCTATATGTAGTTTCAGGTACATCCTGGCCTGTTACACTGGAGGACAGTTCATTAAATATTTATATACATTGTTTCTATATGTAGTTTCAGGTACATCCTGGCCTGTTACACTGGAGGACAGTTCATTAAATAATTAGGGAGCAAAGTACGCAAATCTTTTTCTTTCAAATTCACGGCGAACGCGAGGCATCTCCTAAACTTGATCCTGTCTAGTGCTGTGAGATCCGATCTGAGACCTGTTTTTTACCAGATATCCGCCATTTTTTTACAAAAAATTTTTATCTATGAGTTGGCCAAACCGATGTTTATGAAACTGGATATAATATTAAAATAATAGAGTCCTATTCTAGAAAAAATCACCTTGATCCAATTTAAAATGTCGAATTTAATTTTGTAATGGAAATTGTGGGAAAACGGCAAAACATGCAAATGGCCGCTATTTTAAAATTACAAACATTTAACAAGTTGATTTCTTTTTCTAGAACAGGTCTCTATTAACTTTACATGCATTTTTCATAATGATCGTTTCTGCCAACTCGGAGATAAAAAGTCTGTTATGAAAAAAACGAACACAAAATTGCAGATATATGGTAAATAAAGCGTTTTTCGAAAAGAAGTAATTGTTGATGTTCTCTTTATTTTGACGTATATAAGCAATTCCCGAAGTTTGGCACTTTACTTGTGGGACACCCTGTAAATAGACATGGGCACACGATTACCCAGTGAAAGCAGCTATCTCCGCTCAATGGGAAGGCATACCTAGTAATGTCTTTGATAACTTTTATCGGTTCTCCAAAGATTTCGGTAGCAGTCGATCTTTGTGCTTGAGTATTTTAATAACATTTTATTGTTTTAAAATTAATAAAAAAGTTCAGTGGATAAGACTAAGAAATATCGATTTTTAACTGACAGTTAGTACTTTACTTGTTAAATAAGGTTCTTGGACATTCCAATAATCCATTTAAATAAGTTTTTTTCAAAAAAATCAAAACGTTCCTCAAATTATGTAAATAAAACCTTCGAATACAATCCAAAACCTAATTCGAATGACTATTTAGTTACAACAGTGCATTGAAAGCTGATTTTTTTACTTGGAAGTAGATAAAATCTGCTGGTTTTAGACTCAGTTTTAGACTCAGTAGTGAAAAAGCTCAGGAAATAGACTCACTTTTACCTTTGGACCCAAGATGGCGGCGGTCACGTGACTTTTCCAAGATGGCGGCGCCCATTTCCCGCCAAATTTCCTAACCTCACTTTTCCTAACCTCAAATTTCCCGCCAAATTCCCAAATTTCCCACGCTTTTCCCGGAATTCCCCAAAATTCCCGATTTTCCCCCAAATTCCCGATTTTCCCGAAATTACCTTACTTTTTCCCCAATTTTCCCGATTTTCCTCCAAATTCCCAAATTTCCCTCCAAATTCCCACATCATAATATATGAAATTCACTGTTAACCTTGTTATACTATATAAAATGCACTTTTTTGTCCAATATGGCGTCTTTTTCCATGTTAGACTATATAAAATGCGCTTTTTTGTCCAATATGGCGTCTTTTTCCATGTTATACTGTATAAAATTCACTTTTTTGTCCAATATGGCGTCTTTTTCCATGTTATACTATATAAAATTCACTTTTTTTGTCCAATATGGCATCTTTTTCCATGTTATACTATATAAAATGCACTTTTTTTGTCCAATATGGCATCTTTTTCCATGTTATACTATATAAAATGCACTTTTTTTGTCCAATATGGCATCTTTTTCCATGTTATACTATATAAAATGAACTTTTTTGTCCAATATGGCATCTTTTTCCATGTTATACTATATAAAATGCACTTTTTTGTCCAATATGGCGTCTTTTTCCATGTTATACTATATAAAATGCACTTTTTTGTCCAATATGGCGTCTTTTTCCATGTTATACTATATAAAATGCACTTTTTTTGTCCAATATGGCGTCTTTTTCCATGTTATACTGTATAAAATTCACTTTTTTGTCCAATATGGCGTCTTTTTCCATGTTAGACTATATAAAATGAACTTTTTTGTCCAATATGACGTCTTTCCCTCCTCAAAATTCCCTCTCAAAATTCCTAATCCAATATGGCGGACTTTACACTATAATAAATGTAAAAAGATGACAACCGGATCCAAGATGGCGGTCTTTCCCTTCGGGTACTTCCGGCGACCGTCGGCTACCTTCGTACGCTCTTAGCCTATGATGCACACGTCGTCTGCTGGTCGGGCGCGCATGCGCATGGACTTGCTACTCTGTGGATTATTTCATATATACACTATAACAAATTAATATTTCATACACTATTCCATATACTACTCTATGTGCTCGACCCGATCGTAGCGCACCTGGTGGCAAAACTTAGCACATCCTTTCGGAAACATGGCGCCTTCGGAAGGGAAGTCCCCGGTGGTAATTCCCCTTCTCAAATTCGGTCTTTATACTATACAAAATGCACTCTTCCCATCTCATACTATATAAAATGCAAAAGATGGTGGCCATTTACATATGTACTATATAAAATGCTTTCGTGTATTTCCGGCAACCGTCGGCTACCTTCGTACACGTCGTCTGCTGGTCTGACGCACACCCAAATGCCACGCTCTGATTGGTTACCTCCCTACTTTACAAGTAATATTTCTCACACGTACTGTTAGACTACCTATTTAATTTAATTTTTCTCAAATTTTAACAAATACACAGTTAACATACGCTCTTAGCTTTGGGTACTCATCCATGGCTTCCTACACTGTTACCTATATCGAATCACAGATCATCTTCAAGCCCCTACTTAACACTCTAGGCAACCCGCAATACACGTTTTAATTAAAAATCAAGGGACAGCTATTATTTATATTAATTATTTACTTCTTTTTTTTATTTTTATTTAATTGTTACATACGAGACCAACTGGTGTACGGTGACCGGGCTTTATCGCTGTTATCACATCACTTGACCTCAAAGGTCAACCCGTGGCTGTTATCAATCCCACAAGCATTGTTTTACATCCCGTATGAACGATGTACGAGTCTTTGTTACTAACTAGATGAACGAGCGTAGTCTTTGTTACTAACTAAGGCTGCTGGACCCTTTGATATATGATCTATTAACAACACAGTAGTCAGGGAAACTATGACATGGAACCCAAACCCCTTAAAATTTAGTTAAAATGTCCATAAATAGGGTTATTTGTGTACAAAATATGTTATAATTCCCTAAAAGCATTAAAATGCAGTGTCATAACAATGATATTCACCCTAAACATTAAAAAACCCTTTAAAATACTCTTATAGAACCCCAGTTTGACCTCAAAACAACGTACAAAACTGATGTAACACTTGTAAATTAATTGTTTAACCTACATAGCTATTTAGTTGACTCCAAACATTTGACAAAGTGTAAGTACCCAATATGAATAAATTCTCTATAATGTTCACATTTTAAGCTTAATTTTAACAAAACCTGGTGCTATTGATTCTTTACACATTAAACAAATAAACAAATAGTTAGTTGAAACGTCTCTGTTGTAGAAACCGTGGTATTAACAGTAAGAAAGTTTGGTTTCTTTTGACTATAATATACTCGATCAGAAAATGTATATACACCACTCCCAAAGACCCAAACACATGGAGAACCTACTTACTGAACACACTGCACCCTTGACAGATCACCTACATAAAATAATAAATGTACGTACATACATACATACATACATATCCATTACATAAAACCTTTGTTTGTCCACCCAGCTATTCTATGAAATTAAGTGGCAGAGAGGGCTTTATAGCCCTAAATTCGCCTTATAAAGTAACAATAAAGTAGTTTTCATGTAATTTCCATCCATAAGCACATGTACAAACTACCTACCAACAACTAATACCCTTCTATCCAGTAGTAAGACTCATGATTTACCCTACACACAGGCATCTTTACAGACCACATACCATACCGACACATAATACATTTGACAGACTCTACCTACTTAACATTAAAGACTTACCATACACTCTACATAGAAGACGTTTGATTATCCAACCGTCTACTCAAAACACAACACCTCTGATAGATAATCCACCTAAACACTACATAAAACCTATGATTGACACTCAACATTCATGGATGACCACCTAACCATACATACATACACCATAAAACCATGACTTAACAGTCCACACACCTACTCAAAACACAACACCTCTGATAAATAATCCACCTAAACACTACATAAAACCTATGATTGACACTCAACATTCATGGATGACCACCTAACCATACATACGTACACCATAAAACCATGACTTAACAGTCCACACACCTACTCAAAACACAACACCTCTGATAGATAATCCACCTAAACACTACATAAAACCTATGATTGACACTCAACATTCATGGATGACCACCTAACCATACATACGTACACCATAAAACCATGACTTAACAGTCCACACACCTACTCAACACACAACACCTCTGATAGATAATCCACCTAAACACTACATAAAACCTATGATTGACACTCAACATTCATGGATGACCACCTAACCATACATACATACACCATAAAACCATGACTTAACAGTCCACACACCTACTCAACACACAACACCTCTGATAGATAATCCACCTAAACACTACATAAAACCTATGATTGACACTCAACATTCATGGATGACCACCTAACCATACATACGTACACCATAAAACCATGACTTAACAGTCCACACACCTACTCAAAACACAACACCTCTGATAGATAATCCACCTAAACACTACATAAAACCTATGATTGACACTCAACATTCATGGATGACCACCTAACCATACATACGTACACCATAAAACCATGACTTAACAGTCCACACACCTACTCAAAACACAACACCTCTAATAGATAATCCACCTAAACACTACATAAAACCTATGATTGACACTCAACATTCATGGATGACCACCTAACCATACATACGTACACCATAAAACCATGACTTAACAGTCCACACACCTACTCAAAACACAACACCTCTGATAGATAATCCACCTAAACACTACATAAAACCTATGATTGACACTCAACATTCATGGATGACCACCTAACCATACATACGTACACCATAAAACCATGACTTAACAGTCCACACACCTACTCAACACACAACACCTCTGATAGATAATCCACCTAAACACTACATAAAACCTATGAGTGACACTCAACATTCATGGATGACCACCTAACCATACATACGTACACCATAAAACCATGACATAACAGTCCACACACCTACTCAACACACAACACCTCTGATAGATAATCCACCTAAACACTACATAAAACCTATGATTGACACTCAACATTCATGGATGACCACCTAACCATACATACGTACACCATAAAACCATGACTTAACAGTCCACACACCTACTCAACACACAACACCTCTGATAGATAATCCACCTAAACACTACATAAAACCTATGATTGACACTCAACATTCATGGATGACCACCTAACCATACATACGTACACCATAAAACCATGACTTAACAGTCCACACACCTACTCAAAACACAACACCTCTGATAGATAATCCACCTAAACACTACATAAAACCTATGATTGACACTCAACATTCATGGATGACCACCTAACCATACATACGTACACCATAAAACCATGACTTAACAGTCCACACACCTACTCAAAACACAACACCTCTGATAGATAATCCACCTAAACACTACATAAAACCTATGATTGACACTCAACATTCATGGATGACCACCTAACCATACATACGTACACCATAAAACCATGACTTAACAGTCCACACACCTACTCAAAACACAACACCTCTGATAGATAATCCACCTAAACACTACATAAAACCTATGATTGACACTCAACATTCATGGATGACCACCTAACCATACATACGTACACCATAAAACCATGACTTAACAGTCCACACACCTACTCAAAACACAACACCTCTGATAGATAATCCACCTAAACACTACATAAAACCTATGATTTACACTCAACATTCATGGATGACCACCTAACCATACATACGTACACCATAAAACCATGACTTAACAGTCCACACACCTACTCAAAACACAACACCTCTGATAGATAATCCACCTAAACACTACATAAAACCTATGATTGACACTCAACATTCATGGATGACCACCTAACCATACATACGTACACCATAAAACCATGACTTAACAGTCCACACACCTACTCAAAACACAACACCTCTGATAGATAATCCACCTAAACACTACATAAAACCTATGATTGACACTCAACATTCATGGATGACCACCTAACCATACATACGTACACCATAAAACCGTGACTTCACAGTCCACACACCTACTCAAAACACAACACCTCTGATAGATAATCCACCTAAACACTACATAAAACCTATGATTGACACTCAACATTCATGGATGACCACCTAACCATACATACGTACACCATAAAACCATGACTTAACAGTCCACACACCTACTCAAAACACAACACCTCTGATAGATAATCCACCTAAACACTACATAAAACCTATGATTGACACTCAACATTCATGGATGACCACCTAACCATACATACGTACACCATAAAACCATGACTTTACAGTCCACACACCTACTCAAAACACAACACCTCTGATAGATAATCCACCTAAACACTACATAAAACCTATGATTGACACTCAACATTCATGGATGACCACCTACCATACATACGTACACCATAAAATCATGACTTAACAGTCCACCCGCCTACCTCTGCACACACAATTCCTTAGGACACACCCTCCTCCCACCACTCATCCTACAGACAAATCTCCTTGAGAACTACCCATCCACCATAAAAACACTATTGCTTCATATAATCATGTTTCAAAATAACATTATTACACTGTAAGATAGGTTTAACATAGCTAAAGACCTAAAGTGTTTCCTAAAATTCTGTTTTCTCTAGAAATATGAGAGTCGTTGGTCGAAAACATCCAAACTAAACATAGAAAATAAGAATCAGCTAGTAGTTTCATAGAAATTCTGCTATACAACTAAAAAAATATGAGAAAAAATTAGGTTAAAAAACAATGAACACAGAAAAAATTAGGTTTAAAAAAATGAACATAGAAAAAGTTAGGTTAAAAAAATGAACACAGAAAAAGTTAGGTTAAAAAAAATAAACATAGAAAAAGTTAGGTTAGCAAACATCAGAAAAGTTCAGTTAAAATTAACAAAACTCATAAAATGGGACATTTTATGACTTTTGTTAATTTTAACAACTTTTCGGAAAAGTAAGGATAGCAATCAACCTTTCGGTTGTTTGCTAGACTAATTTTTCTGATGTTTGCTAACCTAACTTTTTCTATGTTTATTTTTTTTAACCTAACTTTTTCTGTGTTCATTTTTTTAACCTAACTTTTTCTATGTTCATTTTTTTAAACCTAATTTTTTCTGTGTTCATTGTTTTTAAACCTAATTTTTTCTCATATTTTTTTAGTTGTATAGCAGAATTTCTATGAAACTACTAGCTGATTCTTATTTTCTATGTTTAGTTTGGATGTTTTCGACCAACGACTCTCATATTTCTAGAGAAAACAGAATTTTAGGAAACACTTTAGGTCTTTAGCTATGTTAAACCTATCTTACAGTGTAATAATGTTATTTTGAAACATGATTATATGAAGCAATAGTGTTTTTATGGTGGATGGGTAGTTCTCAAGGAGATTTGTCTGTAGGATGAGTGGTGGGAGGAGGGTGTGTCCTAAGGAATTGTGTGTGCAGAGGTAGGCGGGTGGACTGTTATGTCATGATTTTATGGTGTACGTATGTATGGTAGGTGGTCATCCATAAATGTTGAGTGTCAATCATAGGTTTTATGTAGTGTTTAGGTGGATTATCTATCAGAGGTGTTGTGTTTTGAGTAGGTGTGTGGACTGTTAAGTCATGGTTTTATGGTGTACGTATGTATGGTTAGGTGGTCATCCATGAATGTTGAGTGTCAATCATAGGTTTTATGTAGTGTTTAGGTGGATTATCTATCAGAGGTGTTGTGTTTTGAGTAGGTGTGTGGACTGTTAAGTCATGGTTTTATGGTGTACGTATGTATGGTTAGGTGGTCATCCATGAATGTTGAGTGTCAATCATAGGTTTTATGTAGTGTTTAGGTGGATTATCTATCAGAGGTGTTGTGTTTTGAGTAGGTGTGTGGACTGTTAAGTCACTGGTTTTATGGTGTACGTATGTATGGTTAGGTGGTCATCCATGAATGTTGAGTGTCAATCATAGGTTTTATGTAGTGTTTAGGTGGATTATCTATCAGAGGTGTTGTGTTTTGAGTAGGTGTGTGGACTGTTAAGTCATGGTTTTATGGTGTACGTATGTATGGTTAGGTGGTCATCCATGAATGTTGAGTGTCAATCATAGGTTTTATGTAGTGTTTAGGTGGATTATCTATCAGAGGTGTTGTGTTTTGAGTAGGTGTGTGGACTGTTAAGTCATGGTTTTATGGTGTACGTATGTATGGTTAGGTGGTCATCCATGAATGTTGAGTGTAAATCATAGGTTTTATGTAGTGTTTAGGTGGATTATCTATCAGAGGTGTTGTGTTTTGAGTAGGTGTGTGGACTGTTAAGTCATGGTTTTATGGTGTACGTATGTATGGTTAGGTGGTCATCCATGAATGTTGAGTGTCAATCATAGGTTTTATGTAGTGTTTAGGTGGATTATCTATCAGAGGTGTTGTGTTTTGAGTAGGTGTGTGGACTGTTAAGTCATGGTTTTATGGTGTACGTATGTATGGTTAGGTGGTCATCCATGAATGTTGAGTGTCAATCATAGGTTTTATGTAGTGTTTAGGTGGATTATCTATCAGAGGTGTTGTGTTTTGAGTAGGTGTGTGGACTGTTAAGTCATGGTTTTATGGTGTACGTATGTATGGTTGGGTGGTCATCCATGAATGTTGAGTGTCAATCATAGGTTTTATGTAGTGTTTAGGTGGATTATCTATCAGAGGTGTTGTGTTTTGAGTAGGTGTGTGGACTGTTAAGTCATGGTTTTATGGTGTACGTATGTATGGTTAGGTGGTCATCCATGAATGTTGAGTGTCAATCATAGGTTTTATGTAGTGTTTAGGTGGATTATCTATCAGAGGTGTTGTGTTTTGAGTAGGTGTGTGGACTGTTAAGTCATGGTTTTATGGTGTACGTATGTATGGTTAGGTGGTCATCCATGAATGTTGAGTGTCAATCATAGGTTTTATGTAGTGTTTAGGTGGATTATCTATCAGCGGTGTTGTGTTTTGAGTAGGTGTGTGGACTGTTAAGTCATGGTTTTATGGTGTACGTATGTATGGTTAGGTGGTCATCCATGAATGTTGAGTGTCAATCATAGGTTTTATGTAGTGTTTAGGTGGATTATCTATCAGAGGTGTTGTGTTTTGAGTAGGTGTGTGGACTGTTAAGTCATGGTTTTATGGTGTACGTATGTATGGTTAGGTGGTCATCCATGAATGTTGAGTGTCAATCATAGGTTTTATGTAGTGTTTAGGTGGATTATCTATCAGAGGTGTTGTGTTTTGAGTAGGTGTGTGGACTGTTAAGTCATGGTTTTATGGTGTACGTATGTATGGTTAGGTGGTCATCCATGAATGTTGAGTGTCAATCATAGGTTTTATGTAGTGTTTAGGTGGATTATTTATCAGAGGTGTTGTGTTTTGAGTAGGTGTGTGGACTGTTAAGTCATGGTTTTATGGTGTACGTATGTATGGTTAGGTGGTCATCCATGAATGTTGAGTGTCAATCATAGGTTTTATGTAGTGTTTAGGTGGATTATCTATCAGAGGTGTTGTGTTTTGAGTAGACGGTTGGATAATCAAACGTCTTCTATGTAGAGTGTATGGTAAGTCTTTTATGTTAAGTAGGTAGAGTCTGTCAAATGTATTATGTGTCGGTATGGTATGTGGTCTGTAAAGATGCCTGTGTGTAGGGTAAATCATGAGTCTTACTACTGGATAGAAGGGTATTAGTTGTTAGTAGGTAGTTTGTACATGTGCTTATGGATGGAAATTACATGAAAACTACTTTATTGTTACTTTATAAGGCGAATTTAGGGCTATAAAGCCCTCTCTGCCACTTAATTTCATAGAATAGCTGGGTGGACAAACAAAGGTTTTATGTAATGGATATGTATGTATGTATGTATGTACGTACATTTATTATTTTATGTAGGTG
Source organism: Stictocephala bisonia (assembly GCA_035578905.1). Taxonomy (NCBI): domain Eukaryota; kingdom Metazoa; phylum Arthropoda; class Insecta; order Hemiptera; family Membracidae; genus Stictocephala; species Stictocephala bisonia. The sequence continues at coordinate 17,283 of JAQJVL010004374.1, read as the reverse complement.
ATCTGTCAAGGGTGCAGTGTGTTCAGTAAGTAGGTTCTCCATGTGTTTGGGTCTTTGGGAGTGGTGTATATACATTTTCTGATCGAGTATATTATAGTCAAAAGAAACCAAACTTTCTTACTGTTAATACCACGGTTTCTACAACAGAGACGTTTCAACTAACTATTTGTTTATTTGTTTAATGTGTAAAGAATCAATAGCACCAGGTTTTGTTAAAATCAAGCTTAAAATGTGAACATTATAGAGAATTTATTCATATTGGGTACTTACACTTTGTCAAATGTTTGGAGTCAACTAAATAGCTATGTAGGTTAAACAATTAATTTACAAGTGTTACATCAGTTTTGTACGTTGTTTTGAGGTCAAACTGGGGTTCTATAAGAGTATTTTAAAGGGTTTTTTAATGTTTAGGGTGAATATCATTGTTATGACACTGCATTTTAATGCTTTTAGGGAATTATAACATATTTTGTACACAAATAACCCTATTTATGGACATTTTAACTAAATTTTAAGGGGTTTGGGTTCCATGTCATAGTTTCCCTGACTACTGTGTTGTTAATAGATCATATATCAAAGGGTCCAGCAGCCTTAGTTAGTAACAAAGACTACGCTCGTTCATCTAGTTAGTAACAAAGACTCGTACATCGTTCATACGGGATGTAAAACAATGCTTGTGGGATTGATAACAGCCACGGGTTGACCTTTGAGGTCAAGTGATGTGATAACAGCGATAAAGCCCGGTCACCGTACACCAGTTGGTCTCGTATGTAACAATTAAATAAAAATAAAAAAAAGAAGTAAATAATTAATATAAATAATAGCTGTCCCTTGATTTTTAATTAAAACGTGTATTGCGGGTTGCCTAGAGTGTTAAGTAGGGGCTTGAAGATGATCTGTGATTCGATATAGGTAACAGTGTAGGAAGCCATGGATGAGTACCCAAAGCTAAGAGCGTATGTTAACTGTGTATTTGTTAAAATTTGAGAAAAATTAAATTAAATAGGTAGTCTAACAGTACGTGTGAGAAATATTACTTGTAAAGTAGGGAGGTAACCAATCAGAGCGTGGCATTTGGGTGTGCGTCAGACCAGCAGACGACGTGTACGAAGGTAGCCGACGGTTGCCGGAAATACACGAAAGCATTTTATATAGTACATATGTAAATGGCCACCATCTTTTGCATTTTATATAGTATGAGATGGGAAGAGTGCATTTTGTATAGTATAAAGACCGAATTTGAGAAGGGGAATTACCACCGGGGACTTCCCTTCCGAAGGCGCCATGTTTCCGAAAGGATGTGCTAAGTTTTGCCACCAGGTGCGCTACGATCGGGTCGAGCACATAGAGTATATGGAGTAGTGTATGAAATATTAATTTGTTATAGTGTATATATGAAATAATCCACAGAGTAGCAAGTCCATGCGCATGCGCGCCCGACCAGCAGACGGCGTGTGCATCATAGGCTAAGAGCGTACGAAGGTAGCCGACGGTCGCCGGAAGTACCCGAAGGGAAAGACCGCCATCTTGGATCCGGTTGTCATCTTTTTACATTTATTATAGTGTAAAGTCCGCCATATTGGATAAGGAATTTTTGGAGGGAATTTTGAGGAGGGAAAGACGTCATATTGGACAAAAAAGTTCATTTTATATAGTCTAACATGGAAAAAGACGCCATATTGGACAAAAAAGTGAATTTTATACAGTATAACATGGAAAAAGACGCCATATTGGACAAAAAAAGTGCATTTTATATAGTATAACATGGAAAAAGACGCCATATTGGACAAAAAAGTGCATTTTATATAGTATAACATGGAAAAAGACGCTATATTGGACAAAAAAGTGCATTTTATATAGTATAACATGGAAAAAGATGCCATATTGGACAAAAAAGTTCATTTTATATAGTCTAACATGGAAAAAGACACCATATTGGACAAAAAAGTGAATTTTATATAGTATAACATGGAAAAAGACGCCATATTGGACAAAAAAAGTGCATTTTATATAGTATAACATGGAAAAAGACGCCATATTGGACAAAAAAGTGCATTTTATATAGTATAACATGGAAAGACGCCATATTGGACAAAAAGTGCATTTTATATAGTATAACATGGAAAAAGATGCCATATTGGACAAAAAAGTGCATTTTATATAGTATAACATGGAAAAAGATGCCATATTGGACAAAAAAAGTGCATTTTATATAGTATAACATGGAAAAAGATGCCATATTGGACAAAAAAAGTGCATTTTATATAGTACTAGCTGAACCGGCGAACTTCGTATCGCCTAAGTTATAGGTTTCCCCTAAGACAGACCGATGGAAAGAACATCATGTTGTATGTGTATTGAATTTATTAAACATTAGTCGTTGTTAATTTAGTTGTAGTGAATATTTTGGTAGTCAAAAAGATAGAGTAAGTGTTTGGGGATGCACACTGTTGTCCATTAATTGTACGTATATCTTGAAATGATAATGGGCCAGTTACATTAACCAACAATAGTCGCAAATAAAAACACTCAGTCTGCCTTGGATTGACTGTAAATACTCGCCCCAAGGTGTTTGATTTGAATAAACCGGGGTATCCATCAACTGGGGTGCCTTGCTTGCGGGGTATCCATGTTTTTGTTTGATTCCATGTGAAATAGTGTGGTACTTCTGAATAGAGTAGTGTTCTTGCAAAAGCACCAATAGCATCAGCACGATTACACAATAGAAAAAACTCTGTGAGAGTAGTTTTCGGTGGATTCATTGCACGATCGATCGCTGTTTCGTTTGTGAAAAATACACGCTGGCCGTTTTCAAGATGGACGGCTAAATGAATGACTGCTGGATCCCTTTCATGAATTTGGAAACCAAAGATATGCCAAACAGCTTCATTAGAGCTGATATACCGGCCAATTTGGTAGAGAGTTATTTCATCAGTGTTATTTACTGGAGGAGCAGTCGCATTGGTATTTTCAATACTAAACACAGCCATATCACTTCCTTTATTTACATACTTGCAAATGTATTTTATGCTCTTTACCGAACTGCAGAACTCAACATTAATATGAGCATTGTATGTTTTACACAGCAGAGGTGAATATGGGACCACCCAACGATTGTCAATGTCAATTTCTGCTCTGTTCACATATTTTGAAAATGATTGCCCTCCATTTTCAGTATTTCTTCGAAGATAAAATGGATATCCGTCGACATTTGTAATTGTCTCGTTATTGAAATTTTTTGGAAAACTCTTTATACGTTTTCCATCAGCCATGCAAGGCGAAGAACGATTCAGGTCACCGCATGGGCCATGAATCATGTTAGTTGTCACAATATCAAACAGTAATTGATCTGTTGACCGATCTGGAATTTCTGCAGAAATTATACTATCTATTTCTTCAGGACGTATTTTGTCGATTAGCCAAACCAAAATGTGGGCATGAGGTAATCCTCGTTTCTGCCATTCTACTGAATACATCCAGCAACGTGTAGGGCCGAATACGTGTAACTTTGTAATGAAACTCATTAAAGACTTTAACTTTTGTTTAAAGACACGGGCTGTAATGTCATGACGATGTATTGCATTTTGTCCTGGCAATAATAAATTTGTAATCTCAGGCCATTTCGGATTACATGTAAAAGTTATAAATAAACATGGTCGTCCGTATTCGCGGACGAAAGTCATAGCATCCTGGATATATTCTTGCATGTGACGTGGACTTCCTATATACGTTGATGGTAGAATGACGGAGTTACCAATTTCGGCTGTGTCGGCGTTGTTCACAATAGCGTCTCTCAAGTGAATATATTCTTCAGCACGCAGCTTCTTTTGATTAAATCGTAAGTATCGTAGTCGTTCGTTTTCTATTTTCACGTACATGTCGACCATGAATTGTTGGCAAAGTTCACGGCACCGTAGAATGACGTTGTCATGATCGCGTCTAATCATCAGATGATACGCATAAAAATCCTTCGAGCTAACTTTCTTGTTTGTTTCGGCTCCTGTAGCGGGATCTTTTTGTTTAATATCTATGTAATATCCGTCTTGTCCCTTATAAAACATTAGTGGATATTGTAGAGCGTCGTATGAACGGTGTGTATCAGCAATGAACTCAAGATTGTTATTTCTTTTGCGAATAACAATTTCACGCTTAGCTGTACGGTCGCCAACCATAATTCCAGCAACGTCGTCAACAACAGGTGCATTGAATCTACGAATGTGCTCTCCAGATGGTGTTTTATCAGGATTGATGATAATTGCGTGATTGTCGCTTTGCAATTTGTGCATCTGTGATTTGAACAATTTCAACAATTCATTGTGCTCATTCAATAAATCGTCCAGCTCGCCGAGAATACGTCTGGCAAATTGTGAATTAAGGTTATTGTATTTTAAACGTGCATCCACGCGATTGGCTAGCGCGCTTTCGGTGTCCTCGCCACCCATAAAGTAAATTTGTAAAAATTTATGTGGTTCATTTGGCATAGGAAGCAATGAGCCTACTTTGTGGTAAATTTGGCCTTTGATTTTGAACGTTGTATTAAATTGTTGACCATTTGCAGCATTATTGTTAACTATTTCTGTTGCTCCGAACGATGTCATTTGAAAACATGAATTGAATGTTCTAATTGATTTCAGGAACATGTTAGAATCAGGATGCGTACCATTAAGTAAACCTTTCAATGGTTCAGGTGGTGATTCAATTACTGGTAGTTGCACTTTACCTGTGGCGCAACACATCCCGGCTGGCTCATTTTTGAATTTAAGCGCCTTACAATTCGCACATTCATTGTCCATATCACCAATCGCCACTTTGGAATGATCAAAATCTTTAACGTCGGGTTCATACTCAAATGCTAGACGACGGAATGTATGCGATATAAAAGCTCGATGCACTTGTTGTCGTCGTATGTCATTTTCTCTGCGTGCTTCAACTACGTATCGACGCGCTTGTCTTTGTTGTAGTCGTCTTTCTTCATTTCTTTCAGCGCGATCATCTTGTGACTGTGATGCGCGCAATTGCGACATGTTCACGCGCACAACTTCATTTTCCTGTTGAATTTGGACGTCTGTCCTTTGGGCTCTTAGATTTCGCCTTTGTATAGCTCCAGCCGTTCGACGGCCCAAATTTGACCCTCTTCGCCTTGCTGGCATTGTTCACTGTAAAAACACAGATTAAACTAAAATACTTAACCATAAATATCAAAATTAGTGAACCACTAACTACATTACAAAACCTGAATAATAACTTCTTAGCAATATAATAACAGCTGTCTTTGTTTTGTTTATAAATATTAAATTACAAATAATAAAAACATGTGATTTAACTTGACATCCAAATGCTCTATAGAGCCCAAACTCCGAGAATATAGTATTATATGCAGTGTGTTCGGAACTCGTCCGCCATATTGAAACGGATAAGAATTTCGAAACGGGAAATAGTTTACGTCCGATTCGCATACCTACAGAATTTACACACCAAATTTCATAACGATCGGTGAAGTCGTTCCGGAGGAGTTTGCAGACAAACACTGTGACACGAGAATTTTATATATTAGATAACATGGAAAAAGATGCCATATTGGACAAAAAAAGTGCATTTTATATAGTATAACATGGAAAAAGATGCCATATTGGACAAAAAAAGTGAATTTTATATAGTATAACATGGAAAGACGCCATATTGGACAAAAAAGTGAATTTTATACAGTATAACATGGAAAAAGACGCCATATTGGACAAAAAAGCGCATTTTATATAGTCTAACATGGAAAAAGACGCCATATTGGACAAAAAAGTGCATTTTATATAGTATAACAAGGTTAACAGTGAATTTCATATAGTATGATGTGGGAATTTGGAGGGAAATTTGGGAATTTGGAGGAAAATCGGGAAAATTGGGGAAAAAGTAAGGTAATTTCGGGAAAATCGGGAATTTGGGGGAAAATCGGGAATTTTGGGGAATTCCGGGAAAAGCGTGGGAAATTTGGGAATTTGGCGGGAAATTTGAGGTTAGGAAAAGTGAGGTTAGGAAATTTGGCGGGAAATGGGCGCCGCCATCTTGGAAAAGTCACGTGACCGCCGCCATCTTGGGTCCAAAGGTAAAAGTGAGTCTATTTCCTGAGCTTTTTCACTACTGAGTCTAAAACTGAATCTAAAACCAGCAGATTTTATCTACTCTTGGAGTTTAAATGTACTTAAAATATATCAATAAAGTTTTTAAATTTTAATGTTTAATTTGCTGAAAAAATAGCTATTACCCCCCCTAAAATGTTTGATGGTAAAAGCGTTTTGTGATTTTCCTCAACCGTAAGCCGGTATTAGTAAGCAGTTATAGTTATTTTTTCAACTTCGCAATAATTTTTTACTAACTTGCTATGTGTAAATGCTGTGTTTTACTAACTTGCTATGTGTAAATGCTGTTTTTTACTAACTTGCTATGTGTAAATGCTGTTTTTTACAAACTTGCTATGTGTAAATTCAGTTTTTTACTAACTTGCTATGTGTAAATGCTGTTTTTTATTAATTTGCTATGTGAAAATGCTGTTTTTTACTAACTTGCTATGTGTAAATGCTGTTTTTTACTAACTTGCTATGTGTAAATGCTGTTTTTTACTAACTTGCTATGTGTATATGCTGTTTTTTACTAACTTGCTATGTGTATATTCTGTTTTCAATTAATGATGGGAAAAATATTGTTGGTATAAACAAGAAAAAAACCTTCTAAAACTGGAACATCGCCAAAATCCATTTCCGCTTGTACAAGTTGAAGATTGTTTCTGACAGCTGGATAAAGGAAACGGTTTTATTGTTGAATAAGATGTGACATCTAAGTATTACAATACAAGTGAATGTCGCACAACTCAAATGTATTACAGTATAAGATGTTGGTACAAATATTACTGCGATCCATTTCGCTAAACCACCTTAACTTTACTCAGACCTGAGGGATTAAAAAAGGAATAAACAATTTCAACTTCTCTACATATACACAGATTTGTTTGTGAATGAGTATATAAGTAGAACGATTAAACACCAGATTAATGCCTATGTGAATCCCCCTATTTAAAAATGGCGGTTCAAGGTCAACATTAATTGACTGCTGGTATTGCGCTTTCTGCTTTGTTGTTGTTTACAATTCAAAATAACTCTACTTACCAAACTGAACTCTACCAAGGCTTGTGGCATAGCTTTTTATGATCTCAGCTTTTGGGGTAAGGAACTTTGGCAAAAGGAAACTAAATTAGTTTTTCTCGTTTACTACCTTGTCCATGATACACTTAGATAATTATGAATCCATTGTATAAATTGTGTTGAGCTATTTTTAAACCTAGCCTACCTCATTTTATCTATAATAAATAAAATAATGTAATACCCATATTTTTAGTTAATTTTTTATTTTGTATGGTAGCTGCCATAGCTGGGAGGTCACACATTTTGACAGTCCAGCTACCATGTTTATTGCTCGTTTAGATCTACCCAGGGGATACGTACATCTTTAAAGATGTGTTGAGGACGAGAACAACATCATCTCCGGTTCCAAACTGGAAATACAAATGGGGATTGACAGTAAATCAGTTATGGTATTGCCGGGAGTCTATCCGAACAATGGATCACATAGTTTCAGAGTACCCCTTGCGCTTTTTTACCTCCGATTTACCACCTCCGGATTAGCTATTAAAAATTGAATCAGTGAGGCAGGTCTTGAATCGCTTGATGGTTTGGATTTAGCTTTGTGACAGGAGATCACTTGTTATTTATTTATAATTTGTACTATAATCTAGTAACTTTTGGAGTTTTTGTTGTTGACATAATAAAAATTTCAAGATCGTCTTTAATTTCTCCATTTTATGGTTTTGGTCTGTAACATGTTGTGCAAAAGTTTCATAAGATTCGAGTTGGGTTGGTGTTTTTTGTATCTAATATTGAAACAACGACTTGTTTTTCCACTATAAACAGATTAAAAATCCTTAAATTTCAAGTTATATGCACCAGTGCTATTTTACATTTCATATGTTTGATTAGTAATGGTAGAACTATTGTTTATGTTTCTGTGTATTCTGTAAGCCAGTTTAATTACATGTATATTAATATTTTTTTTAAGTTGTTTTGTTATTGTCTTGTACAATCCGACACAAATTAATAACTGATAGGCTTGCTTTCCATCGTGAATTTTTGTAACACTTTCTTTAGTCAGTGATCAATAATTTTATATCTTTCAGGAAAACTGCAATATTTATATTCAAAATTCCCTATGAACATTTAAACTTTCTATCTATTACAGTTTTCAAGAAGCATGCAGTTTATTTTACTTATTTATTTATCTTTTTACACACTTTTTTAAAGTAACAATTACGATGTTTTAGTTGGAGCTGACGATACTCGTTGACTATAGTCAGTTTCATCACGGATTTTGGGTTTATTCACTACTTAACGTCATATTGCCATATGGTAACGCTATTCTTATATATTATAAACCTTATGATATATTTTTAGTCTTGTTTTATTTAAGTTATGAGGTATTTTGTTTGGATGATTTTTATTATTTACTATCAAAACCAAAGCCGATAAAAATGAAATTGTGTCATTATTCAGCATAGCTGAAGACGTATACTGGTTATCTGGTTATTCATAAATTATTTCTTAGATGACATTATTTTAAATTGAATAGATGTTTAAATAGATTATAACCTGTACTGGTTTATTTCCAGCTGCACAATTTACGAAACAGTTAGTTATGTTGCTGTCTGTGCGATCAACGCAGCGTTAAAATGTTTGCTGGAATTGTATTAGCGGCCTTCAAATGGACCGACCGATCCATTCAGTGTTCGTAGGTCCTTTCAACATATTTGTGTTTGTTACATAAATAATCGGCAACGGCTTTTAACAAATGGTTTATTTAAAAAAATAATTTTTAAATATTTTCATACGATAAATATAACCAATATAACATAAACAACGACTATTTATAACAATCAAACACGTTATATTGCCACTGCAAATATGCCGCAGGAAGATGTTGCTGTTTCATCATCACTGGATTACAGGAAAACCAATTTCTCAGAACTGCTATGAATTATGTATGTTGTTTGCGATCCTTTGAAACAGTGATACACATCTAATAACCACTTCCCTGACTTATCCTTCCCTTAAGGGCCAAACTCGTAATTATTATTAATATTATTAGTTTGATTGGTGCACTGAACTATTATAATATTTGTGTTCTTTAACAACCTTAACTCTTTATAAGGTTACACATTAAAAATAAATATCATTGTTTGAGTTTTATTTATTGATTTATTAATATTAAATAAATAAATTGGAAAATTGTTTTTACCTGTCGTATTACATTTCAGCTACTAAAATCAACAACAATTGGAAGAAAAGAAACATTTTCAACCTTAACGTATTTTTCAAAGCTAAATACGTCAGTGAAACGAAACAAATTTTATTTTTGTTTTCATTTCCTAGTGATTTTATGTGGCATTCAAAATTACAATATGTTTACTTCATAGTTATTTTTCCGGAAAAGGGGTCTTGCTTTGGTTTTATACCTTTTAGTTTAAGTTTATGTTGTAAAGGAAATAAATGTCATAACATTTTCATAAGTTAATATGATGTTGACATCAATAATGTGTTTTATTATATACTAGGGGATAACCCTGCACGGTTTGCGTGCCAACCCAGCCCAGATACATTTTATATTTTACTTTAGATCACACTTAAATCTTTTCTGCAAATTACACAATAGGTGTATTACTGCGATAAGGCTCAATAATAATATGATTATGTTTTTAAGAAATGAATATTTTAGATCTATATTTAGTTTAAAAATTTTGATCTCTGACAGTTATTATGATGAACAGTATAACAATAAGCAATTCTCTTTAAAACTAGGACGGTAAAAAATATGTCTTGAACATTATACTAACAAAGACCCTGTGGAACAAACCTAACCCTTCTTTGACTTTGGTCAACAATCGATCTCAGATCCATGAATAGAGAGAGACAGATGATATTGTAAAGAAAAGCGTGTTTGAACGATATATTCTGTACATAAAAATATGTTTGATATATTTCTATTGCTTTGTTTATTTATTTGCTTTATTTAACCTAGTTAACATTTATTATTATAGGAAGTAGATCAATATACATGGTGATTAAAAAAAGAATTACCCGATTTTAAGTAGCTATATTTATTAGAAACAAGGGCTTAAACCAAGCATATTGGACATTGCAATACTCACAAAAGAATTATGTTTACGAAAATGTATCATAAATGTTCAATATGAGCTCCATTTGCAGCACCAGTGACATTTAGTTGAATTACTGAATTCGTCCCAAACTGTGTGTAGGGTGTCTGTCAGAACTTTAGTTATCGACTAAATGTCATCCGTGCTGCAAATGGAGCTCATATTGAACATTCATTATACATTTTCGTAAACTTCATTCTTTTGTAAGTATTTCAATGTCCATTATGTTTGGGTAAAGTCCTTGTTTCTAATAATTATATCTATTAAATAGTGGTCCATTTCTGTTTGAAACACCCTGTAATTGTAATATACAGTAAATTTGCTATTGCAGTAACGTTTTATTAGTAATTTAAAACAGGTGTAAAAGGTTGTAAGTAAATATTATGTTCTACATAAATATTGGTTAGTTATACAAATTTAAATCTTTTTATTATAAAATTTGGTTATGCAGCTTGTCCAAAAATACAGGTATATTGTAAATTGTATGACCCCGTGCTCAGCTATTCACGCAGAGTACTATTGACCCACCCACCCACCTATGCATATACGTTAGTGATAATTATACTAGCAATACTAGTTAATATTCCAACGTACGTATATGGGTGGGTGGGTCAATTTTAAGTTACGTGTATGGGTGGGTGTGTTGTACGGATGAGAACATTGAAATACAGAAGAATGTAATGTTTGATGATGTTGTCATAATTTTGTTATGTATAATAGTTTTTAAGAACACGTGAATTCCTTAAATTTCAACTTTAGTCTATAAAACGTAGTTTTTAGGGTGTTCTGAATTACGATGGGTTTAGGAGAAAAAAACTAGTTTTTAAGTGTAGAATAAGGTAGTAAGTAACAACTGAAGATGGTATGTGTTTATACCTGTCAAAACGTTGTGTGTGATCCTTAAAATATTAAAAGAAATGGACTTTTCCAATAATTTTCTCCCAATCATAATACTAACACCACTTATAAATAAACTAAAATTTTTAATCGTCGTACTTTCAATCGGCTTTCTGAGGGCTATCGTCTGTACCATGTAAAATCCTTTGTACTATGAAAAATCGTCTGTCCTATGTAAAATCGTCTGTACTATATAAAATCCTCTGTACTATGTAAAATCGTTTGTACTATGCAAAATCCTGTGTACTATGTAAAATCATTTGTACTAGGTAAATCATTTTTACTATATAAAATCCTCTGTACTATGTAAAATCCACTGTACTATGTAAAATCCTCTATACTATGTAAAATTTTCTATACTATGTAAAATCCTCTGTACTATGTAAAATCCTTTGTACTATATAAAATCCTCTGTACTATGTAAAATCCTTTGTACTATATAAAATCCTCTGTACTATATAAAGTTCTCTGTACTATGTAAAATCCTCTGTACTATGTAAAATCCTCTGTACTATGTAAAATCGTTTGTACTATGTAAAATCCTCTGTACTATGTAAAATCCTCTGTACTATGTAAAATCGTCTGTACTATGTAAAATCCTCTGTACTATGTAAAATCCTCTGTACTATGTAAAATGTTCTGTACTATGTAAAATCATTTGTACTATATAAAATCCTCTGTACTATGTAAAGTTCTCTGTACTATGTAAAATCGTCTGTACTATGTAAAATCGTCTGTACTATGTAAAATCGTATGTACTATATAAAATCGTATGTACTATGTAAAATCGTATGTACTATGTAAAATCCTCTGTACTATGTAAAGTTCTCTATACTATGTAAAATGCTCTGTACTATGTAAACTCGTCTGTACTATGTAAAATCCTCTGTACTATGTAAAATCGTATGTACTATGTAAAATCGTCTGTACTATGTAAAATCGTAATCTGTACTATGTAAAATCGTCTGTACTATGTAAAATCATCTGTACTATGTAAAATCATCTGTACTATGTAAAATCATTTGTACTATATAAAATCCTCTGTACTATGTAAAATCCTCTGTACTATGTAAAATCGTCTGTACTATGTAAAATCGTCTGTACTATGTAAAATCATTTGTACTATGTAAAATCGTCTGTACGATGTAAAATCGTCTGTACTATGTAAAATCCTCTGTACTATGTAAAGTTCTCTATACTATGTAAAATCCTCTGTACTATGTAAACTCGTCTGTACTATGTAAAATCGTCTGTACTATGTAAAATCGTCTGTACTATGTAAAATCGTCTGTACTATGTAAAATCGTCTGTACGATGTAAAATCGTCTTTACTATGTAAAATCGTCTGTACTATGTAAAATCCTCTGTACTATGTAAAATCGTCTGTACTATGTAAAATCCTCTGTACTATGTAAAATCGTCTATACGATGTAAAATCGTCTTTACTATGTAAAATCCTCTGTACCATGTAAACTCGTCTGTACTATGTAAAATCCTCTGTACTATGTAAAATCCTCTGTACAATGTAAAATCGTCTGTACTATGTAAAATCCTCTGTACTATGTAAAATCCTCTGTACTATGTAAAATCCTCTGTACTATGTAAAATCGTCTGTACTATGTAAAATCCTCTGTACTATGTAAAATCGTCTGTACTATGTAAAATCCTCTGTACTATGTAAAATCCTCTGTACTATGTAAAATCGTCTGTACGATGTAAAATCGTCTTTACTATGTAAAATCCTCTGTACTATGTAAAATCATCTGTACGATGTAAAATCATCTGTACTATGTAAAATCCTCTGTACTATGTAAAATCGTCCATACTATGTAAAATCATCTGTACTATGTAAAATCGTCTGTACGATGTAAAATCGTCTGTACTATGTAAAATCCTCTGTACTATGTAAAATCCTCTGTACTATGTAAAATCGTCTGTACGATGTAAAATCGTCTTTACTATGTAAAATCCTCTGTACTATGTAAACTCGTCTGTACTATATAAAATCCTCTGTAGTATGTAAAATCCTCTGTACTATGTAAAATCCTCTTTACTATGTAAAATCGTCTGTACGATGTAAACTCGTCTTTACTATGTAAAATCCTCTGTACTATGTAAAATCGTCTGTACTATGTAAAATCCTCTGTAGTATGTAAAATCCTCTGTACTATGTAAAATCCTCTGTACTATGTAAAATCGTCTGTACTATGTAAAATCCTCTGTACTATGTAAAATCCTCTGTACTATGTAAACTCGTCTGTACTATGTAAAATCCTCTGTACTATGTAAAATCCTCTGTACTATGTAAAATCCTCTGTACAATGTAAAATCGTCTGTACTATGTAAAATCCTCTGTAGTATGTAAAATCCTCTGTACTATGTAAAATCCTCTGTACTATGTAAAATCGTCTTTACTATGTAAAATCCTCTGTACTATGTAAACTCGTCTGTACTATGTAAAATCCTCTGTAGTATGTAAAATCCTCTGTACTATGTAAAATCCTCTGTACTATGTAAAATCGTCTGTACGATGTAAAATCGTCTTTACTATGTAAAATCCTCTGTACTATGTAAACTCGTCTGTACGATGTAAAATCGTCTTTACTATGTAAAATCCTCTGTACTATGTAAAATCGTCTTTACTATGTAAAATCCTCTGTACTATGTAAAATCGTCTGTACGATTTAAAATCGTCTTTACTATGTAAAATCCTCTGTACTATGTAAAATCCTCTGTACTATGTAAAATCGTCTGTACGATGTAAAATCGTCTTTACTATGTAAAATCCTCTGTACTATGTAAACTCGTCTGTACTATATAAAATCCTCTGTAGTATGTAAAATCCTCTGTACTATGTAAAATCCTCTGTACTATGTAAAATCGTCTGTACGATGTAAACTCGTCTTTACTATGTAAAATCCTCTGTACTATGTAAAATCGTCTGTACGATGTAAAATCGTCTTTACTATGTAAAATCCTCTGTACTATGTAAAATCGTCTGTACGATGTAAACTCGTCTGTACTATGTAAAATCCTCTGTACTATGTAAAATCCTCTGTACTATGTATAATCGTCTGTACTATGTAAAATCTTCTGTACTATGTAAAATCCTCTATACTATGTAAAATCCTCTGTACTATGTAAACTCGTCTGTACTCTGTAAAATCCTCTGTAAAAAATTAAACATTACAATTTATTATTTTGTCTTTATAAAGTTTGACACTGTCATCTGTACTTTATGTATTTTTATAGCAGTAAATGATTTAATTTTCATGTTGAATACGAAGTAACAATTTAATTTTACTGATTTAAGCTTGCTTCGTTAGTTTTCATAAACTCAACCAATTTTTACTTGCTACTAATGGCGTTATGGAAGGCTCGCAAGCTGCGCAGCTAGCTCGTAGTCTAGTCGTCTACTTTAGTTTCCATGACAACGACTAGTTGGTTTGGCACAAGGGGGAATAGTAGTTCTCTCGTTCCCTTCCACCACTCAGTGCATCTCTCTCCGCACAAGTGCTTTTAGTAGGCCACAATCAAAGTGACTTAGTTTTAATTTGATTTTGTTTTGATTTGTCTTTTCAATATTTGTTTACTATAATAACAAATAAACATATCTACGTGTTTGTTTACTCACTATGTAATCTTCTAATGATAATCAAGCACTCCCATAATGTTTTCATTGAGTAGTATTTTATGAATATTCTGTATATATACTATAGTAAACGAACAGTTAAAATTTTAGCAAACTACATCATTTAGTATATATTAGCCCTGATTTAGGGAAATTTAAATTATGACAGCTAGTTTACAAAACAACTCCCAATTGGTATAAAATGATAACATTCTTATCGTACATGCTAGGTACCTTATCCCAAGGGGATGGTCTCTACTTCTATCCTTTGTGTTGTACAACAAGAGACTACAATGGTATATTATATAGTCATAATGTACCGGTAACGCCCAAAGCTTGTTGTGTGTAATTTATGGTGGCTCAACCTCTAAGTTGTGTAAATATTTTGTTCGGAGTTATTTATAATTAAGTAAGTTTTTCTGGTACTTATTCATTGCAACATTAATAACATAATAGAAAAACAGTATAGCCCCCAATTTGACGTTATAAACATTAAATTATTACTGCAATAAGTAAATTTTTTAGTCTAGGACTGATGTGTAAACTTTAATATCTTAATCTTATCTTATTGGTTTAAAACATTTGTTGCCATCATTAATAATAGGTAAAAAGCCCAGGAATTAGACCCACTTTTTTCGGCCTCTGATTGGTCGAGAGCGGTCACGTGACCAGATCCAAGATGGCGGCGCAGTGGTACCAACCCCCCTCCCCCCAAAATTTCCCGAATTTCCCTCACATTAACCTACATTCCCCCCAAATTACCTCACATTTCCCTCACATTACCTACATTTCCCAAAAATTACCCTCAAATTTCCCTCACATTAACTACATTTCCCCCCAAATTACCCTCACATTTTCCCTCACATTACCCACATTTCCCTCACATAACCTCCGATCTCCCTCACATTACCCACAATTCCCCTCACATTACCCACCGATCTCCTTAACATTTCCTTACATTACCCACATTCCCCCCCCCCCCCAATTCCCTTGTTATACTATATAAAATGAACTTTTTTTTGTCCAATATGGCGTCCTTCCCTCCTCAAAATTCCCTCCCAAAATTCCCTCATCCAATATGGCGGCCTTTACCATGTTATACTATATAAAATACACTCCGTTACACTATATAAAATTTAATTTTGGCAGTGGTACTCAATTCTAGACATGTTTAATTCATTTTCACGTTTTTTGTAATCGGTTCATTGAAACTTGCAGGACTTTCTTGGAAGGGTATTCTGCTACGGTCGTTAGACTGGAGGTTAGTAAAGTTTATTTAGAGTTTATAATAGCTTACTTATCCTAAGTGATGATCCAAACTGTAAACTTTTTATTATTAGGTCGAGGTCTCCAGGCCAAACACTTCGGGCACCTCGGTCACTGCTAATGACGTGTTGTACATAGACCTGGGGATGACATCCTTCCTCTGTCAGGTTTCTCGATCACTGAAGAGGAGTGGCACATGTTGCTGGATAACAGTCCTGCACGAGTACACATTTACGTTTTATTTCCTTTTACTTATTATCGTGTAGTTGATTTATTTGTTAGTAATTTGTTTAATTGTTGTTGAACAGCCAGAAGCAGAAGATGACAATCGGAGTTTGTAAGTTTCATTAGAGAAACCAAACGCCACGCTCTGATTGGTTGACTCCCTGCAGCAATTCCCTAAAACATAAATATATATTAAAACAAATTAGACAAAAAGCTATAAACCCTACGTGGTCCAGTGGTTAGCGTACCCGACCGTACTTTGAAATTGCCCAGTTGTAATGAAAATCATACATGATTAATTTTGAAATTTCCAAGACGAGTCAGGATGCGGAACCACTCGGACATAAGGTCGTTTTTTAATTCAATTGAATTGAACACAAACTAAATAACTTAAATTTCCACAATAAAAAAATAAACAATTGTCACAGCGCACCTGGTGGCAATGCCGTGCTTTCGACCCGATTGCAGCGCCCCAAGCAGCAATACCGATAGATCACAGCGCACCTAGCAACCACACCAGTGCGCGGGTGGTGCATGCGCAGGGACTTACTACTCTGTGGCAATATACACCATAACAAACGCAATATTTTTATATACACTATAACAAACGCAATGCGTCATATACTCTATGTGGCTGACGTGATCGTAGCGCACCTAGTGGAAAAACTTAGCAAAACTAAGCGCATCCTTTCGGAAACATGGGGCCTTCGGAAGGGAAGTCCCCGTAGGAAAATTCCCTCCCGAAATTCCCTCAGAAGCATGAGGCCATCAGCTTCTGCTACTACATCGTGTATACCGATGGACTTAAGTAAGCTGAAGGCAAAACTGAAGGGCATTGCCCAATTCCCATGGGACGCGCGCCGATAGAGGACTGGTAATCCCCCACGGATATTTTAGTGTAATGAGCCCCAACCTCGCTCATTACGGTGGTAGCCAACCAACAAATGCTACCCTCCCAGTATTATTTAGTTATTGTTTTTATAATTTTTTTGTATTTATTTTTTGGGGCCCTCTG
>JAQJVL010004373.1:0-46032 GCA_035578905.1 Stictocephala bisonia | reverse complement strand
TAAATAAGACCTCGTATTTTAATTAAGTTTCATCTCGTTATCTTTCTGTAGTCATGGTAATTCCCTTGATTTAGTGAATTTGTTAGTAACAAGGCAGACAGGTTAAACACAGCTTGTCGAACAACCAGGTCCTGAACCTAAGCACTGATTACAGGCTGGTAGACATGCAGAGCAATGATTTAATGGTGTTTCACCCTTTGTGGCTTGACGTTATCAACCAATTGTAGGTTTAGCATTAATTATCTAGGGAATAGAACACTCTCTATAGTAAATGAATGCTTCAAAACAAATCCCTCACTAATCAGCAATGATTAGTGTTGTACTCATACACTAACAAACCGTGGACTACATACATATTTCTTTTCTTGGTGCTAATTCTGCCGAATGATAAAATAGAAATAGTTGTACATTAATTTCTCAGTTTATTTAATTTTTTAAAACTTTTATGTTAGTCTTTGAAACATATTTCAATGTTTCTACTGAATTAATGTACTTTTACACTTCGAATTTTGCTGTTACTCGTCATTTGTATAAACCGAGTCATGTAGCATAAAATTGTTAGCCGTTATCACTCAGCTCTATAGGTTCTCATATTAGTCTATCTATATAGATTGTAGGTCCAGAACTTCTCCCAACACTTCGAGAAATCTTCACTCAGCATCGTTCAGTTGGCAAGTGTTCCACGTCTGGTGACGTAGCTGTAGAATTTCAAAAGGACTATGGATACTAGGTTCACAATTATGATAGTATAATTGTGTCAACGATTCGAGAAACTAATTCTGAACTTCAGCTGGGTTTCACTTCAAAGTTTCCAGCTAACCCCCCCCCCCCAAACTCTGCCACTTGGGTATTTTCGTGTAAAATAGAGCAGACTAAAGAACGTATTTGGTGGCTTGAATGTACACAGTTTAATATTTTATGTTATATATTATGTTGTATATATAACAACAACAACCATCCAATATATTATGTTGGTTGAATTTTATTGTTGTGCATGTTATCAACTGATTAAATGATACTGTCACTCGTTTATTTGTACTGTTACGGGATGCTCATTTGTATGTTAAGCGTATTTAGTGTACATCTTTTTTATAGCCTAAGTTATATTGTTTATATATATATATATGTATATATATATATATATATATATATATATATATATATATATATATATATATATATATAGTAATATAAAGTTTAAATTAGGGCTACTTACGTATTTTAGGATGTAATAAAATTAAACTGAGTACCCTTATATTTATTTTTATTAAAAATTCATTATACAACATGTTTCGACTTTCTGGTCATTTTCTAGTATAAATTAAATAAGTTGAGTATATAATAATTTTTAAAATAAAATTGTAAAACATGTGGTTTTTGTAAATATATATCACATATGATAGAAAAGAAGAAAGAAAGACATAAAAATAAAATACAAAACCTAATTAAAACCCAAAATCACAAGCACTACAAAGACAATACAACAATTACTCATACATTTTACCCTAGAGTGCACAATCTAACAGAAATTAAACTCACAGAAGAAGAAAACCATATTTTAGGACAATCGGTAAAACACAAGATTAATCTTGATTTCAAGAAAAATACAATCCAAGACGAACTTTTAAATTTACATATTGCAATAAAAAACACAGACAATACAGATCAAGAACCACTACAACACAATTTTATTCATGAACTGAACAAAACAAATTTAAATCCAACCAAATCACTAATACAAAAAACATCAAAACAAGAAATGAAATTGATAGAATCTATCTCAAATAAGTTAAAAACAAACAATGCTATTATAACAAGAGCAGACAAAGGAAACACAGTTGTCATGATTAAGAAAGAAGATTATGATAAAAAAGTTACGGACTTTATCAATGACAACGAATTCATTAAATTAAACAAAAATCCAACACAAGACTATTTGAAGAGAACAAATGATACAATAACACGCTGTAAAACTCTATCAAAAGCAGAACAAAGCAACCTTAAAATGATCAACCCAAAAGCCCCACAAATGAAAGGATACCCAAAAACACATAAACTCAACATACCAATCAGACCTATAGTTAATTTTCGAAACGCACCAACATACAAATTATGTAAATATCTGAACAAAACTATACAAAATAACATTGTTTGGAATACAAATTATAACATAAGAAATACAATAGATCTCGTCAACAAGATTGATAACATTCACATACCTAAAAACAGTTTATTTCTTTCATTTGACATAAAAGACATGTATTCAAACATACCCCCTCAAGAAGCATTACAAATTCTAGAAAATGATTTGAAGAAAAATTTCTCATTGAACAACCAAGAAATAAAAGACATCACAACATTAACAAAAATTTGTACAGATCAAAATTATTTCCAATTTAATACAACTTACTACAAACAGGAAAATGGTCTAGCAATGGGTTCCCCATTGTCAGGTCTTCTCTCGAATATATTTATACACAATCTGGAAGAAAAGAAAATAATGCACCCATCCAACCCGTTCAGAAACAAAATTATATACTGGTACCGATATGTAGATGACATTATTTGTTTATTTGATGGAAACTTGGAAGAAAGTAATGATTTTTTATCTTATTTAAATTCTATGTTCCCCCAAATACAATTCACTAAAGAAGCCCAAACTGATGTAATCAATTATTTAGATCTAACAATTACCAAAATCAACAATAAACATTCATTCAAAATCTACAGAAAACCCACACAAACCGACCTTATAATACCATCTACATCCAATCATCCCTGGCAACACAAATTATCAACTTTCCATTCTATGATAAATCGTCTAATAAACATACCAATGAACGAGAAACACTTCACTGAAGAAAAAATATAATAAAATATTTGGCAATAAAAAACGGATACAAACCAAACATGATTGAAAAACTAATAAGAAACAAAAAGAAGAAAAGAAATAACAGCTCAACAAATCAAGACCCAAAGAAGATCAAATTTATAAACGTACCATATAACACAAGCCTAAACAAAGCTATTCGAAAAACCTTTCAAAATACAAATTACAAACTAAGTTTCACCACACGCAACAACACATTCAACATTTTAGATAAAAAATCTCAAAAAGAGCATAATAATGACAACATTTACAGCAAATCAGGTATTTACAAAATTAATTGTACAGACTGTGATAAATTCTACATTGGACAAACTGGAAGACCATTCAAAACACGCTTTCAAGAACATATACAAGCTCTCAGAAGCTATAACACAACTACAATGAAATCCACATTCGCAGAACACTTGCTCTCTACAAACCACACGTACACAAAAATAGAAGAAAACATGGAAATATTAAATTTTATGAAAAAGGGCAAGAAAATGAATGCAACAGAAGAATTACATATATATTTGGCACAACAAGATAATCCACTGAACATGTTGAACACACAAATCAATTATACAAACCCTATTTTTGATAAGATTCGATACATTAAAAATTATAACTAAAAATATCACCAACTTATCCACATTCATCAATATTTACAAAAACCACATGTTTTACAATTTTATTTTAAAAATTATTATATACTCAACTTATTTAATTTATACTAGAAAATGACCAGAAAGTCGAAACATGTTGTATAATGAATTTTTAATAAAAATAAATATAAGGGTACTCAGTTTAATTTTATTACATCCTAAAATATATATATATATATATATATATATATATATATATACATATATATGTTTATAATCATCTTATGGTTCGTGTATTATGGTTTAAATTGAAAATGTTTTGTGCTGGACTGATCGAAGAACTTTATCAAGAATTCTTACTCTGCTGCATGTATTGTTAGATGTATAATAATTAATGCTACATTGTAATTGGCATTGCTGTTATGTAGCATTCACAAAAATAAATAAATAAATATTATATTACAGCATGTCACGTACACACAAATCAGTCTAAACCTGTTCTGTGTATATGCACTCTGATATTGCCTGCTGATTTGAAGGAACCAAAACTTAGATCTGGAGTACATAGCTTTTTAGGTTGTGCCTCGTACATTTTTAAATTGCAAGGATAGTACTATATTACTTCGGACACAGAATAAAAGTTAAGGTCTTACAACTATCAATGAATTATTTATCAGTTCCTCGAATTAAATTCAGCTTTATTATAGATCGTCTTTTGAGCATTTACAACTTATTTTTAGTTTTTTAAATATTTTATATATCAAACACTAAAAGAACTACGCTCTCGAATAAGGTATATTTTCACTAAGGTTTAAAATATATAAATCTATATTAACAACTTATCAATATAAATAAATATAACAATTTTGAATAAGGTTTTTTAAATATTTAAATAATTGTGTACTTTTGTAAAAATAAATATATTTCTTTAAGAATATACAACATAAAACAATTAAACATAACAAGTAATACTTTTAAAGTTATATTGGTTTAGTACAGCATACCATAAATATATAAAACTAGCAATAAAATTGTTCATTTTCTATTACAAATGTTAATTTAAACTGAAAGTGGTTATCTTAATTAATTATAATACCAACGTAATTAATTAAAATGACTAAAGGTTCCCCTGTGGATTTGACTGTCTCCCTAAGGATCATTTAATTGACAATGACAAGTGTCTTGCAACACCCTTAATTCAGGGGCTTTCTATGACTTTTAGAAATATTTCTTCGCCTTTATAAATGGCAGAAAATTTGTTTAAGGGGACATATATTTTATGTTCTAAGTAAAAATAACTAATGTTATCAAAATGTGAAAGGCGTGAGGTCGGAGATTATTACTGGTGTTAGGCTTGGTACACGATGAAATAAATCAGTTTATACAAGTGTACATTTCACACTTCTATAAGCCTTACAAAGTTACTTTTAAAAATGATTTAATCATTTACTGTAATTAATTTTACATGAGTGTAGGCCACTAAAGTTTACCTATTAACTAGAACTTATTGTGTTTTAACAGCAAAACATACACAAAAAACAACGTACTGTATGTTGCAAGGGCTAAAACAAAAAATTGTTTTATATTTTAAAAAATATTTTCATAGTTCATTTTTTATCAATTAGCATTCAAACACATATTGGCCACTTATAAATAAATCCACCCATATTATTTCAATATGGTACTGTAACAAACGTTTTGTTATATTTCCATTCGTAAAATCAAAACTTTTAATAAGTAATTGCATTTTAAAAGTAGTTCAAACTCTATAATTTAAAATATAAATGTTGCCGTTCTTCATATTTATAATCCTAGCCACTAATAAAACACAGTTGTTTTTTCCTTTAGTAATAAAAGAACCAATATTTGTGTCAACAAGATCTTTTCCTGTCCTGACCGATATGTTTTTTTTTTTTGCAATTTACAGGTTTTTGTGCCGTTCAATGGTTTCGTGAGGGGTCCTACTCGAAGCCTTTGATTAACCATTTTGTTTCGAGGTGATTTATTTTGTTTCGTCCAACACCTTGAGTTAAATTGATTACGCCGCTTCATTCGAACCACTTCGTCTTCGAAGCCGGGTATTTTCCTACAGTGAGTGCATTTATAGCCTCATTTATAGACTCATTATAGTCATTTATGTTTTCAGAGAATACGTCCTGCACTTTAAATGAATAAAATATAGCACTTACTAGTATGATATAAACATTTTAAATAATTGACGTAGTGAATATAAATACTAAAAAATAAAAAATGTAGCTGAAAGGCTACATTGATACCTACGTAATCACAAATACAGTCACGTACTTTTTTACTTCGGCATTTAGTTGTGGTTTAAATCGAGAATTGTAATTTCTATACTAGGAGAGTTGCATCGAATATCGTATTTATTGGTAAATATAGAGGAAGGCTTTACTCAGCAGCCAATCTGTCAAACATGAAAGCTGTTATGTTCAGTCCAAGGGATAATGAACACCACCGTCAGGCATCACCTGTGTGTACGTGTTGTGGTGAATTGTGGTATGGTCTGGTCTGTCCCATGGCTATTACCCTAATGGTGTGTCGGCGTGATTCTGAGTTACGCTACTTTTCAAACATGAAAGCTGTTATGTTCAGTCCAAGAGATAATGAAAACCACCCTCAGGCATCAGATTTGTGTACGTGTTGTGGTGAATTGTGGTATGGTCTGGTCTGTCCCATGGCTATTACCCTAATGGTGTGTCGCCGTGATTCTGAGTTACGCTACTTGTCAAACATGAAAGCTGTTATGTCCAGTCCAAGAGATAATGAGAACCGCCTTCAGGCATCAGCTTTGTGTACGTGTTGTGGTGAATTGTGGTATGGTCTGGTCTGTCCCATGGCTATTACCCTAATGGTGTGTCGCCGTGATTCTGAGTTACGCTACTTGTCAAACATGAGAGCTGTTATGTTCAGTCCAAGAGATAATGAGCACCACCCTCAGGCATCAGATTTGTGTACGTGTTGTGGTGAATTGTGGTATGGTCTGGTCTGTCCCATGGTTACTACCCTAATGGTGTGTCTCTATCTAGTTTTATTTCCAGTAAAACCTCTTATGTTATGACTATAATACATTAACGTTCCTTACACTGAATACACTAAATTATGTGGAAAGCATATCGTATAAAAAATGTAGTAACCTTTAACACTATGTAGGAATTTATATTCATCTATTTCCGAGTAAGCTATTAAATTATATTTACGGATTGTAATTTACTTATATATCTAATTTTACATTGGTTATAAGTAAAAATTACAGTATTTTTATATATTAAATGTTCAATGGCTTTCAACTTACTTATAAAATGTAATATTGAACATATCCTTGATAGTAAAATAAGCTTTGTAGTACTTTATACCATAAAATAGTTTCAAGCAATAAATAACGTCCACTATCGATAAGCATATTAAGTAAATTATTGCTTATCATTCGCAATTCATTAGAAAATGTATCGCAGCATCCAAGTAAAAGAACATTTCATGGCAATAAAAATCGTTTCAGGTTGATTGGATTGGTTATAGTAGTTTTATAACACAAACATTCTACTGAAGTCATTCATATTTTGATGGTTTTATTCGTGACCTCAGAAAATCTAAATTACATAAAACTTATGTCTTAGCCTTTAGATGCTGATCTCCCGTCACAGAGTTAACTTCAGGTTTTGTAACCATTCAACACCTGCTTTTCCATTTAAGAGAAGACCAGCTACTATGTGATCCATAGTTTGAATCACTGCACACTTTGAACATATTTGAAAGCTCCATCTTGCTTCTCATATCCGGAGGATCTATGTTGGAGACAGCACTTGGAAGTCATGGTATAAGGCTTGCCGTGATGGATGTTTAATATTTAATTGGATTACTATGCCAGAAACTTGAAAATTCAAATCAGTAATTTGAATTCTTTATTAATAATCTAACAATCATTTGATATCTAAACGTGGTGGGGACTTGAAGCATTTGTTTATCCATTATTAGAGTTATCCATCCAGCTGTCTATCATCGTACATTTAATTTAATCTGATAAATTTTGTTACAAATTTTTATATAGAAAAAATATAAATGACAAATTAAAGTTAATCGAAATGTTTTTGTATTTTTAGATAAAGACAATATTGGGGGGGGGGGGGGGTGAATAGAAAGTTCTTTTTATGCAAAAAATATTATAGCATGGTTCAAATAAAATTTGTCAAAGATCTGTAAAATTAAATATAAACTAATATTTAAAGAAAGAACATAAATTTTACTGCCATAATAACACATAAATATTATAAATTGGTTTTATTTTTTTTTACGAAAAAAATTACTTAAGGGTGTGGTGTTATGGGGGGGATAAAGTAGTATATTTATTCCCCATGTTTATTGTTTATATTAAAAGGAACACCTAGTCTATTTCAGTCACAGTAAAACACGAACAGGTCTATTATAGTCATGCTGGCCAAAGGTGTAATTTAGTGGATTGTCGGTAACTGTGCAGACAGGGTAAGTATAGCTTGTTGGACGACGATTTTCAAACCAAAGTACTGATTACAGGCCACTGTAAACTGGTCATGAATATTTGATGGGTAGACTTTGAGGCTACCATTTATGTATAGCTGTTA
Organism: Stictocephala bisonia; assembly: GCA_035578905.1. Taxonomy (NCBI): domain Eukaryota; kingdom Metazoa; phylum Arthropoda; class Insecta; order Hemiptera; family Membracidae; genus Stictocephala; species Stictocephala bisonia. Next base: position 37,942 of record JAQJVL010004373.1, on the reverse strand, counting down.
CACGAAATAAAGATAGTGTTTTTCTATTAATTAATTAATTCTATTAATTCTTATGATTTTGTTAATAAGATTAAGGAGGTAACAATACAGCAAGATAACCATATGGTTAGTTATGATGTAATAAGCTTATTTACAAATATTCCAGTAAAAGAAATTTTGAATATTATAAAGACAAAATTCGATAATGACAGCAATTTATCAAGCAGGACTTCACTATCAACATCATCTGTAATGGAGGTTTTAGAAGTATGTGTTAATAATAGTTACTTCCAGTATGGCAATAAATATTTTCTTCAAAACAGAGGATTACCAATGGGAGGAGTTCTCAGTCCACTTCTAAGTAATATATGGATTTTTTTTTTAATATGGCTCTAAAAACTTGGCATGAAAAGCCTATTCTTTGGTTAAGATATCTTGATGACATTTTTTGTGTTTGGAAATCTGCTAAAAATTATCAAGATAGTTTTTTCAACATTTAAATTCCATTATACCATCATTCAAATTTACAGTAGAACATGAAGAAGAAAACAAACTTCCTTTTTTAGATGTGTTAGTTGAAAAAACAAATACAGAATTAAAAACATCAGTCTACAGAAAAAATACACATACTGGAAAGTATCTAAATTTCCATTCAAACACCCCATATCACATTAAATGTGCAATTGCACAAGGACTATTCACCAGAGCATTCAAAATTTCATCAACAGAAGAAGGACTGGACCAAGAAATAAAACTGATATATCAAGAATTAAAAAACAATGACTACCCACTAAAAGTCATAAACAAGACCTTTCAAAAAACCAAACAAAAGCTTTTAAGTAATAAAATTAAAGATAATACAGAATCAAAACCTTTACCATCAATTGTTATACCTTATATCAGAGATAAATCAGAAAAAATCAGAAGAATCAACAAAAATGTAATATTAGAACTTCATTTGTTACAAAATCAAAAATTGGAAATTTACTAAGAAAAGTTAAACCATACAATCAAAATCAAGAAACCAAAAATGTTGTTTACAAAATTCCTTGTCAATATGATTTAAATTATTTTGGACAAACATCTCGACCGTTAAAAAAGAGAATACAAGAACATAAAAACAGCATAAAAAATCAATTGGAAAACTATTCTAAACTTTCAGATCATGTTTTGGTGGAAGAGCATAAGGTGCAATGGACAGCAGTAAGTATAATATATAAAGAAAGTAAATGGAAAGAAAGAACAATAAAAGAAGCAGCATGCATGGCTGTAGAAAGCTGCATTTCACAACCTAGTGCCACCCTATGCTCAATATACCTGCCTATTATTAAAGGAGAAGTTTTAATAAAATTCAAAATTAATACGTGACTAAACAATTTTTATCAAAATTGATATAGTATATATTCAAGTATTTTCATTGATCAAATCACCTGTTAAATATTTTTAAAAACATATGATCTTTTAAATAATTTATATTGTATTAAAAACTATTTATGTTGTTAAATGTTTGAAAATGACTTCAGACTGTATAGCCGAATTATAACATTTAAAAAAAAACTATGTGATGTGTAGCTATATAAAATAAGTCAGTAATGAACACCATCTCAAAAAATACATACCGTCAAGAATTCTTCTATTTATTAAAGCAGAATATAATTAGGCAAGCATTAGTAAAATGATTGCTTTCATGTAACTAAAATTAGTTTAGGTTAGTTATTTTTTGTGTTGTCAAAAATTAAAGAGAGTAATCTGTTTTCTCTGTTTCATGTAATATGTAAACAAACCTAATAAGTGACTCAGAAGTCTGGCACATGTACGTCTAAAATGTAACTTATTATTTAGTATGAATATTATTTTGTATTTTATTGCTTTTATCATAAAAAAATCCAAAATAAATTTATACCAAGATTGAAATAATATGTAAAATATGTATAAATTTCACGAAACATGGAATTGACGTTATACTTAATTAAGGTAAAGAACAATAATAACTAATAATCTAATTAAAATAATTGCAAGACTCTCACAATGCTCCCCTGAGTAATTTCATTAGCGATGACGAGTCTTCCCTAAACAGACCTTTAATTAACTGTAGCTCTCTTATTGAAACCTTTTGTTAATTCTACTTCGCCTTTGTAAATGAATCTTCACTTTCCTTTTTACTCACTGTATTATTTAAGACACGGCAACAGTTCTCAACTGTCACCACTATACTTCAGTGTCAAACTTTTAAATCGAAAGCTTTAATTATTTGATTCCACTAGTTTAAAGAGAGAGATGTTAATAGAGCGTGTGCTGAATCTTTCAGTTTATGCTTGATTCTGTCTGTGTATCTTAATAATTAATAATTTTTTAGATTGATTTTGTAAATATGATGAGCGTAATTATAATCTCTTCGCAGTTTTTATAACTAAATGCACTTGAAGGAATTGTGTACTGAATTATGCTTATAAGCTGTGTACAGTCGGCCTCTTAAAATAGAAAACTTACCATTCATATGTTTGGTGGTTCAACAGCATGAAATTTAAAATTTGCTTTTTTTATGTTTAATTTTACATCCATGAATCAATTATTCTATCATGATTCAAATTATACTACAACAAACACAGATATTCCTGCACACTCAGCACCTAGTACAATTTACTTCATTGTACCAGGTGTAATAAAGAATGTTATTTCTTACTTATTCAAAATGAATAAGGAATTTAATAAATGTTAAAACTTAAATTCTCTATTATATTTCTAATTGTAATCTTCCTTTTTATTTATGTTATTTAAACAAGTTACAGATGTTGTTTTTACCATGAATTTGACATCAAACTTTTGCAGTCCTCGATTTTTAAAATCCATCTATTTTTACCGAGGGAAGTTGATTGTTAAATGTTTAAACAATATGTCACAACATAATTATTTAGTGATATATAGTTTTCCATCAATTAGCATAGAGCTATATGGTTTAATGCACTCTACGTAAATTGTATTTTTGCTTACGAAATAAATTTATTTCAGTTGTTGATTTTTTTATTTCTACATGTTAAGGCAGTTGAGAATGTCCAAGCATTTTTTCGGTCTTTCCATGGTGGTACATATATGTATTTATACAAATGTTTTGCATATAAATGCATATTTTACTCACGGTCAGGTGTCATTATTTGTCATAGAAAATGAAGCCTTGCTCTCGTGTTTTCATGTTGAACAATATCATGAATCCTTTTTCATAAAATATTACTAACAATAAATATAAATAGTTTTTTAATTAGCATAATAAGTGTTGGTACACATACAGTACAAGTAAACGTCACACAATACAAATTTATTACAATATAAGCTTAATATGCACAAATAAATTACAATACAAGTACAAAATTCACAAATATTATGGTGATCGATAATATTTGTGCATTATCTTTTGTGAATCCCTCTGGTCTGAGGAAGGTGAGCGTGGTTCACCAAAATCGATCACCATAATATTTGTGCATTTTGTGCTTATATTGTAATAAATTTGTGTTGTGTTACGTTTACTTGTACTGTATAACTATAAAGGCAACCGAAAGAACTGCAAGCTCTACCAGTGCACTTTTCTAACCTCACCCTGAGTTTGTCGGCCCAGAACGTGTCAATAAATTTCAAACTTTCACGTCCCAAAATCCCTAAACAATAACAGGAGATTTCCCTCAGGATATATCCCACAAAGTGAATCTACTGTTACAGTAACTTTTGTACTGTCTTCAAGAAGCAATATCTCTTGAAATGTCCCTTGGTATCTTGTAACTCAGTATAAATATTAGCAACATTTTTAAAACTATCATGTAATAAAATAAAACTTAGCAAGACGTATATTATTTCATTAAAACAAAGGACTAATATAACTATATAATTTAGACTATCTGTACGTGGATAGTTTTCTAAAGAGTAGTAAGAATGAAAAATGTAAGTGTATTTGAACTTTGTTTAAGTTGTGATTCTATATATTTATTAATGGTGTTCTACGACCAAATTATATACTTATTTACATATAATAAAATATTTTAGTTTTTATTTTCGTCATATGTAATATTTTATTTAAAATTTTCGTTAAAAATTAATATATTGTATTGTATTAGTGTATATCCTACATATTTATTGTGCCTTCGGAATAACTGTACTCAATAAATAATTAAAAATAATTCAATATGGAATGATAATTAATAAATACAAAGACTCTTATTATTGGTTCATCACGTATTCACAAGTTCTGGTTCCCTGAAACTGCAATATTCTGATTTATCAATTGATTCCATGATAAGGTTTAATACCTTATCAACAAACCTTCAATTAACAACAATTAATTATAGTTAATAATAATAGTTTTATTAATCCTATATTTCATAAAAATAAATTTACCAAAACTTTTTTTAGTTTGGATGTTTAACTTAAAAGGTAAATTTTATTTTATTAATTAATTTAACTTATTTGTTTGCTCTGCCCAAGAAATCAGATTCCATCAGCTGCATTGATAACTCCAGCACAGACAGATGCAGGAAATGTCCTTATCAGAGGGCGGGTTTCCGTCCACAAACAAGTCATGACAGTTTTCTTTTTTCTGTAAACTAAGGCCGAGTCTACACTATCCATGTTGCACTGTTGCGTATTTTTAGCGTATTTTCAGCAAAAACAATGTTCCGACCACTTTGTGCAGATTTTCGGCATCGATGTTCATTGTAATTTTCAAGCGATCATTAGTTTGTGCGAAATAGTCGTAGAGTGCAGATGCTTTCTCAAGTAAAATTAAAATGTATTTTGGAAGCCGGAGGCTACTTAAAAACCCCATCAGAGAATATTATTGATGTTATCGTTATCACATTGAAGGTAATTCTCAGGTGAACGGTTTTTGCTGTGTTTTTTCATAAACAATTTCATAAATTGCTTTACTACGTTTTTAACAATTATCGGAAGTCAGTTAAATCATTCGACGAGTTAGTAGCAATACTGGAGTTGCTTCACGCACTATACTCACTAAAGCTACCATATTATTCGTCGAAAAAGGTTGTTTTATTCTGATGTTATTTGTTAATTGTCGTTACTCTTTATACAATGTGATATGGAACACGTTCGTCGGTTTAAATGCAATCATACAAAATGTTTCTTTCTAAGGTGACGCGTGGCTGTTCAGTTATTGGTAAATGTAGCAATATATATTTATGAGCATAGGTTTTTTTCTATTTACTGTGTTTTTACTGTAGTTTTTAAAAAAACCTTAAAATGACACAAAAATGTAATTATTTCCGCTCAAAAAATAATAAGGAAGTTCAAACACCTGATTTCCAAAAAATTTAGTAAAGAAACTTCTTAACAATTCCCAATTAATCTTATGCTTTTTAGAGCCTATAAAATGTTTATAATTTTTAAAAATTCTTCAAAAGTCCATCATTTAGAAACAAAATTATTACGAAGTACCTATCGTGTTTTAAAAGGGATTTCCAAATTAAGACTTATTTAGCAAAAATAATTCTATGAATAATATAGTGCTATGAAATTTATATATATATATATATATATATATATATATATAAATGTTCATGTTTTCTTTTGGGTAAATATTTCCAAAATAGTTTGATTCACAAATTATGCTGGTAACCATACATCCATTATACATTTATTTTTCTAATATTGGTGAACATTTTTGAAAACACTAATTTGCTAGGTGACGGACTAATCATTTAACTTATTAACTCATATAAATTGTTTTCCTTCTACCATTATTTGTTAATGGTAAGTTAATAAAGAAAGTTATTGTACTTTATTAGGCTCACCAGTGATTGTCTTGGTTTATATCGATCTTTCTGCTAAATTTTATCAAACACACCATTTTAATGGTTAAAATAAAAACTAGGCTCGACATCAAATCTGCTTTAGTAACTCAATATTAAATAAATGTGGTTGGTTATCAGTGATTAACATTTTAAATTAATTAACTCATTGGATTTAGATTTGAAATCAGATTTTGTTAAACTGGATAGTAACAAAACTAAGAATTAGTGCTATTAATAATGACAAGGTACTGAAGAAAACAGTTTTGTACATAAATAACTAAACTGTAGAATGAAAGGTCAGTACGGTGATATATAAGGACGTATAAACACAAATGGTCTTGGTAACTTTAACAAAATGTAAATATATGTTTAAACACATTTAATTTATATTTCCAATAAAAAAAAAATATATCACACAAATACACTATTACAACTCTCAATTGTTTGTCATATTTGTATAAAATGTATGATAAAAGCCGTATAAAATGTTCATAGAGAAATATATCTGTATAAACTTCAGTTTATTCAATGATAAGAAACTGTGTTTTATCGTTCGAATCAGTTCAGTTCCAAAACCAATCATTCATTGTGATGTATTTGTTACTGGAAATAAAAGTGATTGTGTCCAAAGAGTCTTTGGACACAATAATAGCCCACATAAATTGAGCAGGGAATTTCATTTTGACCTTCCTTTGTCACGGCAGATATCTATATTGAATTGCGATTCGTGAGGGCCAACCTCTAGCAATTGTAGCTCTTATGGGAGATTTTCGTTTAAAAAAAATTAAAAATACATGTTAAATTATATGTATGCAAAGTTATTTATAGAACAAGTTATTTATACAAGAAAATATACATACATTATATACAAGAAAATTAATCTGATTTAGAAAGAGGTACATACGTATCACTTATGTAGGGTAAATTACTTAGTCAATATTTTAAAGGTATATTGAGAATTTCGAAACAGTTCTTTGGCATGTCTTATTAACTGGACTTTTTATTTGGATTTGGATTTTGAACACTCGTAGAATGATTATCCTGCTTACCAGTGATGTTTGATGGCGTATAATATCTTATCCAGAACATATTATTAATGCATTTTTTATAAAAAAATTTATTACCTGGTTACAGAAGCTGAGATTTTATTGTTCTATTAGTACAGAATATTAAATTACGAAGCCCTGATTTATTAGGTTGCTTTAAAATAGTGAATGCTAGTTAAGATAAAGTATTTATGCACATATAGACACTCTCTTGGCTGAAAGAAAAAAGATAACTGTAAACACTAGAATTGAAAAGAAAGAACTTTTAGAATAAATAGATACATAAGTTTAATAAAGTAGGTACTTGAATGTATATATTCAAGCAGTTAAAATAGCAAAAAAACTTGAATTTTATTTTTATTATTTTTTTTTTAACATGTGAATACAAATATAATATAATTATATTTTTTTGCTTTGTTTAAATATCTCAGTAGAATGTCAATTTATTTTATTTATTTAAGGTTGCTCTAAACTTTTTTCACACTTGTTACAATATTTGACGGTTACAAAGTCGTAATATGGGTAGGACCCTGTTAAGTTACTATGTACATATTATGTAAGGTGCCAACGTTTCGAGCACATTGCAGCTCTCATCATCAGGGTAACACACTCGTTGCTCAATAAAGAAATGTAATATCATTCAGTACGTACATAGTAACTTGACAAGGTCTTTCCTAGATCACGACTCTGTAAACAGTTTGAACATTGACGTGGAGCATCCATACGAAGGTTTAATTGATTTACACGTATTTTACAAGCAATTCACAATATCTATACATTTACCTACTGCTTTTATGAAACCTAAATATCACTTGTATTTATATTGAACCCACTTAACGCTCTTTGGCATTCAATATAAGCTTGATAGCTAAAAAAATGTAAATTAAGATTTAAACAAATAAAAATTGGAAATGAAATAAACACAATGTTTGCACGTGGTAGAGGTGTTCAGATAGCTAGTTTTAATTTAAATAAATAATTAAAATCGACAACTTTGATGTTAAAGAGTAAAACTTAAGAAAAACTACTTATTATTAATAATTACTTACACTTTATTACACACATCATAATTTTATTTTGTTCTAAGTCTTGCAATTATTTATTTCATACTTGTAATTACATATATCATTTAACTATGATTATTAATATTATTTACTTTAAGATGGTTGATTATTTTTTGTATTATATTAGTTATTGTTACTTTTATTCAGTTGTAATTACTATATTTAAAACAAAATTGTTATAATTGTAATGATTATTGTATCAGGTTAAGTGGAAGAAGGGGATTTTTAGTCCCAACTTGGCCTGGTTGAATAAAGACGTATTTAATTTTATTTCACTTTCCTTTTTTAGCAATGTTTGGAATATTATTTTTATATATCAAGCATTCATTTGTAATCATTAATAGTTTTAAAATATGTTTAGTATAGAATAAATGTTTGTTAAATCAATCTCTGGCATTGTTACTGGTTATCATTATACATACTACCTTGTTAATCAATAAATATAGACTGATTCCATGGTGGCTCAATGGCTAACGTTTGGTCTCTAGAGTCTAAGGTTCGCATCAACAATTGAGCTAAAGGTGGGTACGATACTTCACTCGATCACTGTGCCATGTGTTGGGACAAGTAAGTGAACTCTTATCAGACAAAGATTTTCTAAAACCTATATCTAAATTATAAAATCTACCTTTATATAACGTGGAAGTCTGTGACTGGTAATCAATGAGATTCGTTAACAGTCTAGTAAAGAAGTTGTATTTTGGTTGAAAAGAATTAATTAATATCTAGTCAGAAAGCAACTGTCTCTTTTAACAAAAGACACCTCTTTAGTTATAATTAATTAACATTTCCAAACCAACTGCTCAAATAAAGTTTACAAAGCTCGCAAAATAGCAGCCACAAATGGCAAATTAATTAATCAAGTTAAGGGAGCTTAAAACTTGGCTAAGGACGCTCTCTTTGTTAACTTAGGTCCATTCACATCAACTCATTGACGTTTATTTGCTTTATATAAGTCGACCAATCATTATTTTAACATTCGTAAAATGCCTGTAAAGTTATTTCATGCCAACTATAATTATTTTTAGATTTTATTCCTTTTCGTTTCTCACATATATTTTATAATGCTATTCTTATGGCAACATTGCTTTTTTGATATTTGCCTTCAAAGCATTTCACCTTTACTGTATAGTTAAAAAATGGGAAATTAAACTTAATAAATACTCGTAAAATATGATCTTGTGTGCCATCTTTATTACTTTTGAAGTAAAACACATCGTTTCTCTGCTCGAAGGTCATTAGGTTTGTCATGAATATAACTAAAAACAGACAAAAATTTTTGTTTATAATAAATATATTATTAAAATTAAGTGCATAAAGTGCACTCATGGATATTATCTATCAATTAGAGAATTTGTCCAACAGTCTCTCATTTAAGAATAGCAACAAAGAAATATCCCCTGTATTAGGTAAACAAAAATAACATCTTAAAATAAACATTCTATTTGTCTAAAAACACTTTACCATTAAGTATAATTGATATACACACTTGAATTTAAAATAAATTAAATATATTAAACTTTTGGAGACAACTTAAAACATCTAGACTTTTCTCTTAATACAAACTTTGAGTTATTAAGATAATATTACAGTATATTAAATAGTGTAATCATAATTTGCTTCAAATAAGTAGATAAATATTACCTTTCATGTTTTCGACTCAAAGAATTACCTTAGAAATAGTAAAAAAATATATATGCTCTAAAAAATCATTAATTAAATACATAAAACACAATAAATTTCATTAAATTAAAATGAGCAGGAAATGGGAAAAGAACAAATTGATAGTTACATATGGATAAATTTAAATTGTGTATAAATAAAGGAATACATGTCACTTGAATGTGACAAGATGATATTTTTCACTATCGACTTATGTCGAAATGGTCAATATTTTGGTAAAACACCTCAACAGCTTTGTAATAAAACTTGTTTATAATAGAAGGCCAACTCTAACACAAAAATGTCACATACAGTTTCCAAATAAAAACCTTTAAACACAAGATTTACAACCCTAAAGGACACAAATACCCTCATCACAGTTTAATTAGAAGCCCTTGGTAAATCAGAGGCCCCTTGTTACATGTCCTTTGATGTCCGATCACTAACGGTACCTGGTACACTTTATGGTCAACAACCTGTTCCTCGTGCAACAAATACCTTCATCACAGTTTAATTAGAAGCCCTTGGTAATCAGAGGCCCCTTGTTACATGTCCTTTGATGTCCAATCACTAACGGTACCTGGAACACTTTATGGTCATTAACCTGTTCCTCCTGCAACAAATACCTTCATCACAGTTTAATTAGAAGACCTTGGTAATCAGAGGCCCCTTGTTACATGTCCTTTGATCTCCGATCACTAACAGTACCTTGAACACTTTATGGTCATTAACCTGTTCCTCGTGCAACAAATACCTTCATCACAGTTTAATTAGAGGCCCTTGGTAATCAGAGGCCCCTTGTTACATGTCCTTTTATGTCTGATCACTAAAGGTACCTCGTACACTTTATGGTCAACAACCTGTTCCTCGTGCAACAAATACCTTCATCACAGTTTAATTAGAGGCCCTTGGTAATCAGAGGCCCCTTGTTACATGTCCTTTGATGTCCGATCACTAACAGTACCTTGAACACTTTATGGTCATTAACCTGTTCCTCGTGCAACAAATACCTTCATCACAGTTTAATTAGAAGCCCTTGGTAATCAGAGGCCCCTTGTTACATGTCCTTTGATGTCTGATCACTAATGGTACCTGGAAAACTTTATGGTCAACAACCTGTTCTTCGTGCAACAAATACCTTCATCACAGTTTAATTAGAAGACCTCGGTAATCAGAGGCCCCTTGTTACATGTCCTTTGATGTCCGATCACTAACGGTACCTGGAACACTTTATGGTCAACAACCTGTTCCTCGTGCATCAAATACCTTCATCACAGTTTAATTAGAGGCCCTTGGTAATCAGAGGCCCCTTGTTACATGTCCTTTGATGTCTGATCACTAACAGTACCTGGTACACTTTATGGTCATTAACCTGTTCCTCGTGCAACAAATACCTTCATCACAGTTTAATTAGAGGCCCTTGGTAATCAGAGGCCCCTTGTTACATGTCCTTTGATGTCCGATCACTAACGGTACCTGGAACACTTTATGGTCAACAACCTGTTCCTCGTGCATCAAATACCTTCATCACAGTTTAATTAGAAGACCTTGGTAATCAGAGGCCCCTTGTTACATGTCCTTTGATGCCTGATCTCTAACGGTACCTGGTACACTTTATGGTCAACAACAAACACTGTTATCCTTTCAGTCATTCCTTGTTTTATTATAACATTAATTCGTTATTATATTATTTGTACAGTTTTGTTTTGCAAAGATAAATGCAACATTAAAGGTTTATCTACATTTACACTTTAATAATATCATCAGACTCTAATTTGTTTCCCTCATAATTTTTGTATTGACTTAATATGACATGCTATTGACCATGTGGCTGTAATTGTATGTAAACAATTAAATATTTGTTAGTGAAAAAATTTACTCTTACATACCGTGATATGTCAAATAACTCATATTTGTTAGAAACACAACATAATTATGTAATAAATTAGTTAATTTTATTAGAACGGAAGTTATTATACTTGTGTGATATATACGATTTCATCATGAATTAAAACACAGTGAATACAGATAAAGTGTCAATTTATTCTAATAATAAAATTTGGTCGATATAATAAGTGTCTATATCTTTCCAGAACTTATAAAAACGATTTAATTATAAATTGATGTTAATTTTCATTTTATAAAAGAAAAATTAAATACAATTTTTCTATTATTTAATAATGTTTTCGGTAGGTAACCATGTTTCATTGACAATTAAACAGTTGCTTTCGGCAGCAGGTACCTTAAAACAAAACTTAACACTCATTAGAATTGAAGTGAGAGCCTATGGAATACAAAGCCGGACTCTTTTCGCCAAATGACAAGTAAACTCAACATAAATAAAAAAAAAAAATTTTACAAACCCCGTTCATAAAAGAATTGTGCTTCATGTGTGATCTGCTTCCTAACATAATTTGGCTAAAGACTTCTTGATGTACAGATAATTGTACTCAAAAGAATTACAGCCCTTTGTAACGTTCCTAACATATTTATTTATGTAAATTTAACGTTAATTAGTGTTTATTTTTTCTTATTTACTTACTCTCCACATTAAACGATAAAGTATGTATAATGTTTAAAAAACATAGATAATGTAGAAATTGGTTTGGGAGAACGTTCAGCCTTAAAATTAAACGAAGGGATTGTTGACTTTATAATTTGTTTCTTTTTCTTAAATTGAAAATTAGCCTAATTTTAAAAAGTCAATTAAAAATAATTACCTTTAAATATTATTCAAATTAAAGATCTTAACATATTAATTATATTTTATAGGTGTTATGGAGGATTTGAAATACTTCTTTTCAAGTTATCTTCTGACTGAATAAAATAAAAATGATGAGAAGAGGCTCAAAGATATCTGGAAAAAATGTACTCCTCATATTGGCTGCTGGCAAGATAAGGGGAATATCGGTGCTATTGTACGGAAATACTTCGATAAATAAGTAATAATAATACTGTTTCTCTATGCATACCAAAAAGAACACAGTTTGCAATAAATATTGTTTAAAGTGGTAGTTTTTATGAGAAAGAAAACACTCAGACACGAGTTTAGTGTGCTATTACAACATATATGATTGATTATGTTTACAAACACTTAAATACACTTAACATTTTCTCACTTAGTACGATTGATTATGATTACAAACACTTAAATACACTAAACATTGGCTTACTTAGTATGATTGATAATGATTACAAACACTTAAATACACCAAACATATTCTCACTTAGACAGTGTAACAGGTCCACCAAATTGACGAATAAATTAATTAAAGTAAATAAATAATAAATTATTTTATTGAAAAAATAAATATATTTAATTAAAATAAACAACAAACATTCAGATATTATTCTGAAATCGTTGTAAGTAAATAACCAGCCAGTTAGGGAAGTGGATAGAGACATCGTGACAGATGTTTTCTGAGAATTGAGTAAACAACATTCTTTCCATTATTGTCTGGAAGGGTGGGGCATGTCTGTTTTCGACTAATTTCTCAGAAGAAGAGTCCACATGGCAAACCAAAGGGGGAGTCACTGAATAACAACGCACTAGACGAGTCCAAAGGATGTGTTTAGTGAAAAGGATAACCGGTGGGTGCAGCACCTGCCGGGGACGAACTGTATGGAAGAGGCGAAAATTGAATATCTAACGGAAAATAACATAAGAGGGGGAACCCAAGCTGAGCGTCCTGAAGGCATCACTCAGCCCACTTGGCAATCCTCCTTTCAAGAAAGAACACATGGTGTTCCTCTCGGTAGAATACATTAAACCGCGTGTGATTGTGTTTAAAATATAAGTAAATTCTTTAAAATAATATTATACTTTTGTTTTCAAAAAAAAAAAAATTAAATAAATATAAAAACTTTTGTGCAGTTTATAAGATTGAATTTAGCGAGATTCTAACACATGATTGAAGAACATGCGGGTTTCCACCAAGGAAATACAAGGACAATAAGATAAGTTTTAGTAATAAAATAATTTAATCATATTGAAATTTGTAAAATCATAATTAAATTCATTTTTGTATATTGAAATAATAGTAAAGTAAAAAACTAAAAAATAATGTTTTATTAAAGTAGCTTTTTCAAACAAGAGTTTTTATTTATTGTAATCTTACATCCCCACCAATTTACCCACATAAACGACCCTGAGATAAAAAAAAAATTTTAATTTTGCATATATTATTTTATCAAATTATTAAAAAATTTAACTTAATGTAACATAGAGCAGAAAGCAGTTGGTTACAACAGTAATGTAATATCTCCTTTCGGTTTTGAGAAATCCGAAGTCGATAAAGGGGCAAATGATGAATTTAATTTGGCTTTATGGAAAAGTTTTGCATGTTTAGCTTATATGAGTTATTACAATTAATCAATTAATAGGCCTACAATTAATTTATTAGATTTTGCATACAATTTTCGTACTTTGCTGCGTAGTAAAATAAAATTTGTACATAAAACAATAAATAAGCAAATGTAATTAAAATTATAATACTAACAATAATTCTACAAAAAAATAATGTTATCTTTAACTTTTGAATGAATACCCAGAATGCAAAGTGAGGGATTCTCACCAATACGACCATGCAATGTCCAACAACACATTGATACAAGGTATTATGTTTTATTCATGCAACCAGGCTTTACGACTTGGCCTCTCACACATAAATTTAGTTGAAAATGTTTTTTTGTTGTTACATACAGATGTTTTTATATGATATTCATAGCGATTTTTATAGTTTTATTTATATAATTTAACCATTGCCATTTTTATATCCCTTTGATCTGTATAAAATTATAGTATATTTTTACATTGTCAATACCAAAAACAAAAGAAGGGTTAATTGAGTATTCATTTAAGGGGGTTGATAAAATATTACAATGTGTTAGTGGAATGTTCCCCATAAATGGAATGCTCAAGTAAACAAGTTGGCCTAATTATCTAATAACCGTAATGATACACCAACTGCTTACATAGATCACTATAAACAAGAATCTCATTAGCATAGCTGAGACACTCTCTTTTGGCTTAAGATTATATAACAATTTAGCCGGCGTTGCTCAGTGGCTGAGTCTACGAACTACGTAGGGCAAAAAGTTTAAGGTTCGAATCCACAACTATGTTTCGATCGTTGAATAAAATTCACGCACATACCTAAAGGCCCATGTTAACTAACGAGTGAGTGTATTTATAATAAAATAAAAATTAAATGAACAACTCAGCTAATAATATTTGGAATCACACCAGTTTTTTCTATAAGATAAACACATTACTACATTTTTGATCACTCTTTTTGAAAAAGTTCTTCAATTTAGTTACAAGATAAATAATATTATAAAAATATATTGATGGTTTTAAAAACTATATAGGTGGACAACTATAGTATCATTAAACGGCTGCCATGCAGTTCCCCCGGCGGTCGAAGGGACTAATTAGGGTCGATAATCCTCTGTCCCAAAAATGTCTGCAGTTCCCCCGGTGGTCACTCCGGCGCACTCCGCTTGAACACGCATCACACCTGACTCATATTTAACCTTTATATAGGTACCTTTCTTCCGACGGTTATCAAGTTGTAATGATAATAAATAAATCAGTTAATTATATGCTCGTATATCTACTTTTATTATATACGTTCCATTATATACTAACTTTTCATATATACGTTCAGTGGCACAATGCTGTTCCACAAACGACGTATAATAATATGTTTTATATATCCTTAAATAACTAGTGAATCGACGCCATTTAGTCCAGCTAGTGACAATTTCTAACAACAATATGAATCCATAGTCAAAGAAATCAAAGAAAATCAAGAAAACCAAATCAAAGAAAAATAAAAAGTAATTTGCTTAAAACAATTTGTTTGTAATAAATTATAAAACTATGCTGGGTAAATGAAAAATCATAATATATGTAATTATTTTTATTTACAAATGGACCATACAAATCATTTTTTGTAGTGGAATGACGCTCTTTTTACAAACTCCATCCGTGTAATCTTCCTTGACCCGTACAGTTAATTACATTCATTAAGATTTTCAAGGGACTTTAAATATTTCCTATCTTTGATTTTTCTATTAACATTCAAACTTCTCAAAGAAATATAGACATCGATTTGAGTGTTTTTTATAGCTTCTACGAACAAATAAATGTTAGGATGGAACGTATTAAAGTTAGATCCAAACTTTGAATGAAAGGACTCGCAAGCGTTGGTTGTTCTCTCAGATGATAAGTCGTTGGAGGCCCAAACATGCGGCGGGAATTGGGAGTCTTCTGCTATGTACGGGTCTACAAGATAGTCTGCAAATGGTCCAGCTTTGTCGGGGATGATGGACATAAAGTCTTCAAGAGCTGTCTTCAACTTCTGCAGGCCGCAGAAGAGCCAGGCCGAAAGTCCATCGAAGCCAACGCCCACACTCGGAATCCTTATCTTTGTAGTCATTGCTTAGACCGTGGCTTTGAATATTCCTCCACCAAGATTGGGTCAAGTGAAAACGGCAACCTGAAATAAATATAAATCCGTAACCACGATATATTTTTTGCGATCCCAAAATGCCACAACACAATTATATTGTTAAATTTCACACATATACAGGCTGAGCTAAGTAAGGGGATGTAAATGTAAAGTGTTCTGGCAAAAACAAGTCATAATTATATGTTATTCGATATGTACCACCTTCAGACCGTTTTTAATTATGGGAATGTAAATATTTTCAACATCCAATTTAATGTAATTTGTATGTTGTTAACATTCTTACATAATGGCATATCACAGTAAACCTCAGTTCACAAGGAGTATAAGAAATATTTCTTGTGTGTAATTGGTACCAGAAGAGCTTCGTATTTATAATACAATATCGGTTTCCGCCTTAAAGCACTTCTTATCTATCTATATTGTATGTGACGTACGTTTCGAAACTTAGTTCATTGTCAAACAAGTCACTTACAAGTCCATATAATGATTTTTCACCTTTCGATACGTCAAGTAGTTAGAATAATGATTTTTGTTTATGATTTTAATCTATTCTAACTACTTGACGTAGGTACCGAAAGGTGAAAAATCATTAGATGGACTTGCAAAGTGACATGTTTGACAATGAACTAAGCGAAGCACGGGCACCCAGCTAGTAGAGTATAAAAAATTTGAATAGGACATAATTTGTTAAAAAAAAATAGAGGGTGTTCCATAAATATCGATGTTTTAACAATAATTATGGTCATGACAAATATTGACAATATTATACAACAATTGTAATCGTGATAAAAATAATAAAAATAAATGATTTTTTTTATCAGCTTTAAGCTTTAAGATACAGGTTGATATCACTTGCAGTTCTTCCGTGTAATTTTATCAATATGTGCACTTACCTCGAATAATAGAAGTTGGCCAAACGAATTGAATAGCAGAGTGGATGCCTTGTTCGAAATCCACTACGATGGTTGTTGGGTTCAGCGTCTCTTCATTTTCACTGCAAAGATTGCACAAGTCCTTGAAGAATAATTCGTAAGTGGTCTTTTTCTTGTCTGGCAACAACGCGAATACTAGCGGCACATAGTTCCCGTTTTCCACGATATGCACAGTAAACATTTGAGTAAAAAACTTAGCACAATATGAGAAAGTTCCATCCATAAATACAATTTTGTTTCTTCTTAAGTAACCAAGATTTTTTCTTGTTGAAAAAATCACGATATTTGTATTCTGATCATTAACCTGAAGTAATTCTTCATTTTCATTACTAACTATACGAATACTGTTTAGAGCTTCATGAACGTCTGATATATTCTTTGGGAGAGGAGGCAACTGTTGGCATTTTTTCTTGTACAAGTTATTTTTTATACATTGCACATCCGCACGCGTGATATTGTTTTGAACTTCCGCAGGTGCTGACAAAATTTCTTTTCTAATAACTTTAGTAGGTCTTTCACTATACTCGGATTCGGCCTTCCTTTTGACAGAGTTAGAAATGAATTCGCGAGGTAGATTGTTGCTCACCTGATGGTTATGCTGTCCTACCGGCATAATATCATTTGTGTCATCCACATACAGCTTAGCAACGCACTTTTTCTGAACACACCTCCACTTCTGTCCTTGTTTAGTTAGGTCACTTTTATAAAATTTAAACCCCTCATGCACAAATAATACCCGACCTTTTTCACTTAACATGTTCCGAACACTACAAGATGCCGTTTCATTCATATTCACTCAACACTGTGATCACTTCGAAAGCAGATACAACAATGAGGATCTACACCGGTGTCAACAGCGATGAGTCATACCTACCTGGACATGTGTGGAGAGAGCATTGCCCTCTCACCCCGGTGATTTTGGGAAAACCCCAATAGGACAGGAGGCAGGGCTGAAAGTGACCGCCGGGGGAATTGCAGTACACCCTAGAAGGGGCTCCGGGGGAACTGCAGGTACCCTCCGGGGGCTTACCCTGACCGCCGGGGGAACTGCAGAACGCCCCATTAAACTGGAAGTGCGGCTGGACGCCAGGTAGGTCCACTCACACACACGCAGCGGATTAGGACTGACCCGACCCACCTGAGACCGTCCGTACTTCTGCTCGATTAGTCACTTGGTTGATCTTTCCAGACAATCAATTTTTTTATTTTGCTATTTCATCTCAAAATGTTTAAAAACTATGAAATCTACTTAAAATTACAAGGATAATGGTACTAAACAATCTAAAATTTCCTGTAGTGAATCTTTATCACCGTGGAAAAGTGTAACTCATATACTAAATGTAAAATACTAAAAGTGTAACTAAATTTAACTCATATACTAAATGTATATGAGTTACATTTAGTTTTTACATTTGTATTATTACGGAATAAATCATTATTCTCAAAAAAAATTATTCTCATTATTCTCTTAAAGTGACTAATCAAACCGAAGTGCGGCCAGTCTCGGATGGATCGGGTCAGTCCTAATCCCCTACGAGGGTGTTAGTGAACTTATGGCGTCCAGCCGCAATTCCAGTTTGATAATAGTATAACAGAATTGTAACGTTTATGACAAAATAAAGCGGCAATGTTGTCAACAGTGATCTACATTTGATTAATTCATTGTTGCTGGACAACAGTAAACTAACAAGCTATGTTACATTTGCTTGTACTCTCATGTAAAGTAGTTTGTTTTGTTGGCAATATCATTGTTGAACCAATATGTATCAATGTTGACGGTGATTATTTCAAGTCAGGGCTGTAATATCACATTTCAAATAACCAGATGGCATACAATAGCTGAAGTACGTTTATGGTTGGAATTCCAACTGTCCAGTTTAATTACTGATGCAGTAAAAGTAACATGGCAATTGCAGATTACGGTTAGGTAAATATTATATTTTCGTCCAAAATACCTATTTTCACATGTCTTCTTTCTTTAATTAATGCGTCATATATTGTAAAAAATAGATTGATTAAATGCAATGTTTTTGTACTTCAATCTTTATCTAAACAAATCTAAAAAACACTTACCATGTGAACGTGTGTGTTAAAGTAATTTGAATGTAAAGAGGTATTGCTATTAATTATTTTACTTTTTGGTCAAAATTTAAAATACAGTACATATAAAAAACTGTTGCTGCCCTAAATGTAACTGTTCTGTCTGTGTACAGATCTCCTGCTGGGGATCTTAACGTCTTTTTGGATGTCTGGGGGCAGTCCCAATCACATAATTTAATACAGTTTTCAAGCTTCAAAAACGGGCAGTTGGAATTGTTTTTGGTCTGAGATTTAGAGACAACTGTGGGCAGGTGTTTTGTGATCAGTCTATTTTACATTATTCATTTACACCATTGTTCATTTACACTTATGCTCTGTTTGCTTTCAAAAATCAATATCCCCACCAATAGTCATCCCTACAAAACAAGAAATAAAAATAATTTTACCATACATCTTCATCATAAAGCCTTTTTTTCAGAAATCATCTCCATAATTTGGTCCGGCCATATTTGGTAGTATCCCGGATAATTTTAGAAAAAGCGATATTGAGAGGGTTTTCAAAAAAGCAGGTTAAAACAATATCTTTTAGACAAGGCATGTTATGCAATAGACGAGTTTTTAAGCAATCAATGATTTTCTCTTGATTGTATGACTGTTATACGGGGTGTCCCGTAAGTAACCAGCCAAACTTCTGTAGGTCATTCCTTGGGTTAAAACAAACAAAAAATTTCATGTGTACAAATCGTCTATCTCACTCCATTATCCGGCTATCTGTCTGTATGTGTTTTTTACTAAAAACTTAATATCTCAAAGGTTATTTAAGATAAAACCATGAAAATTGGTATGAATGTTGATCTTTACAGTATGCATGTACTATTTAAATTTAATTTTTTTACAACAATATTTTTCAAAATGGCGGCCATTTTAAATTTTTAAAGCCAAATATCTTAATAACCTTAAATTTTACTAAAAACTTGTAAGTTACAAACAAGTTTAAAAATTTATTTTTATAAATAATTATATAAAAAATTTTAAGATTGAACAACTATTAACTGAGAAATTACAATTTTTATCAAATTTGAACACTAAAGTTTTCAATTTTATTAATATCAAGCATATTTTTATTTGATAAAATTGTAATTTCTCAGTTAATAGTTGTTCAGTCTTAAAAATTTTTATATAATTATTTATAGAAATAAATTCTTAAACTTTTTTGTAACTTACAAGTTTTTAGTAAAATTTAAGGTTATTAAGATATTTGGCTTTAAAAATTTAAAATGGCCGCCATTTTGAAAAATATTGTTGTAAAAAAATTAAATTTAAATAGTACATGCATACTGTAAAGATCAACATTCATACCAATTTTCATGGTTTTATCTTAAATAACCTTTGAGATATTAAGTTTTTAGTAAAAAACACATACAGACAGATAGCCGGATAATGGAGCGAGATAGACGATTTGTACCGGTACAAATGACATTTTTTGTTTGTTTTAACCCAAGGAATGACCTCCAGAAGTTTGGCTGGTTACTTACGGGACACCCTGTATTTGATGAGGTGTTTATATAACATTTATATCAAATACAGGTACAAAACTTTGCATATTGCTGCTGGACATAAACAGCTATTTTACCATGTATTGAGTGATCCGGCTATCTACACTGAATACACCCACCCTCCCTACACTTACAATGATATCGACCCACCCACCCTCCATACACTTACAGGTCTAAAAAGATATGTTTAATTATATTTTTATCTTTAGACCTTATATAAACACTGATTGACTATGTTCCAAACATTGTTAAATCCAAACATTGTTATAATACAATGAACAAAAACGAAAAAAAATAGAAAACTAACTTCGTACTATACCTAAGCATTAATTCAATGTAAATAACACACTCAGTTTTCTTCAATGCGCCTTTCATCATTATTACTACAATTATGTAGCAATATTTTAAGATTTATTTTATGTAATGTACTGTCTATCTTGCTACGTTACTCGAAACTTATAATAAAATAGGTTAAAATATACTACCATATAAACTTTATTGCTCAATACTAATTATTCTGCAATATAATTTGCGCACTCTTAGCTTCTTAAAGAAAATATTGTTTGTAGTAAAACTAGACACATATACAGCTTCACTGACAAAGTGATATGTGTTTTTATATGCTTCTCGAACAAGGTAAGAGATTTATCAGCTTTGAGATCAAACTATTAAATTTTGTATGGTTTGAAAGGCAGTTATTTGTTTTAAGGGCACATTTTTGTTGGATTAAAAAATTTTTGTTAGGATTTCAGCCTAGGTCTAAAAAATAAAGGGCAGATTTTCAGAAAATAGATTTCAAGTTTGGTACTTCCATATTCTTTAGGGTCAAACCAAGATACGAACAAAATTTGTCAAAATATATGCAAGATGTCTACATTTGTATAGCTTAGAAATTGACATTTAAAATACGTACTTAATTAATAATTATAAAGAACAGGGGCCATGTCAATTTTTTGCCAACATTTGTTTAATAGTAGATACATAACTAAGAAAAAAGAACACGATAGGTTTTTCAGCGGAAAACCGGAAAAATATTGAAATGAGGAAAAACGGAAACATATTTTTCACGTAAATATAGTGATGTGGGTACTCAAATTATGCGATAATTTTCCCTGATCACGAATATGGAAATGTTTTTTACGTTTCATTATTTTCGTAATTTTTCCAGTTTTTCACTGAAAAAATAATAAGTTCTTGTTTCTTTGCTATACGTCTGCTATGAAAACAAAAATGTCAGCCGAAAAATCACCAAAGCCCCTGTTTTATATCATTACAAAATAATGCAGTGTCCATGGCTAGGTACTTATTCTTTGACATGGTTAGGGAAGTGTTAATGTTAACTCAGTTACAAAGTTAAAAAAAATTGTTGATCCATCAATAACAAGGCCAGATGACGTAGTTATGGGTGATTGTTGTGGTTATAATGGCAGAATGACTTCAACTGTGACCACGACGACAATTTGTGATGTGAAATTGGAAATAAACTTGCAGTAGAGCTATATCTCCATCAGTGATCTTTGACCTGTTAGATAATGTCTCATAAATTTAATATTAGTCTTCACTCTGTAATGAATTTAATTTTAGGAAGTACAAAACAAGAGATCAACACACAACGCAAATTTATTGAAGTTACAAGCTGAACAAATACTATGGTGACCAATTATTTTCGTTAAATAAAATCCACATTATTAGATACTAGACCTTTTACTTATTAAAACATATGAATTTTCCAATAAAATAAAAACATATTTTAAAAGCATTTTCAAACAAAATATTTTTACTCTACCACAAACGTAAGAAGAAAACTATTTTACTGTGTGATATTTCTGGTAGGTCTGTTAGCCTTGTGAGAGGTGTGATAAAGTATATTATCTCTTTGAGTGGCTCTGGAGTCACATCTGGTTGGTCCACCAGCCTTAGGAGAGGTGTGATAAAAAAAGATTATCTCTCTGAGTGGTGCTGGGGTCACATCAGGCAGGTCCACTGACCTCTAATATTACGAGAGGTGTGATAAAAGAAGATTATCTCTCCGAGTGGATGGAGCTGGGGTCACATCTGGTAGTTCCGATAGCCTTACGAGAGGTGTGATAAAGGACGGTATCTCTCTTGAGTGGTAGAGCAATAACTGTAAGACCCACCTCCCTGCTGAACCTCATAGTTGAAAATTCGTTCGCCTTCAACTCGCATACTTTTCACTCATTAAATTGTTTTGCAGATAATAAAAATAAAAGATGAAGTTAGGGAAATGTGATGTTATTATATATTTCTCCATTATACATAAAAATGGTTGTTTAGGAAGTTTTACTACTATCGCTTTTTATATTATTCAGTTTAGTTTAGAAATATATTCAAAATAATTCACTTGTATTATAAATGGCTTCTCTTTGAGTCTAAAAAAAGTATTAATTGCAAGAGGAGCTATTTGTATGCAAAGTAAAAATTACTAATAAAACGATGTTTTGTTAACTTTGAGAAGTTTTGTTTGCTTGACGATTGATTTACAAATCATAAACATCTCACAGCTATTCGCAGTCCATCCATTCTGTTTTGTGCTACACATCTGCTGTAGGTGCCAAATCTACATCAACAGATTTACCTTAAAAGCCTGAAATTATGACTACACCATAATCACGTGTATTAAATAAATATTAATTAAAAATGACCTTATCTAGTAAGAAAGTTAAAGAAAGAATTAAACTCGTTCATAACTAATGCTATTTACATATTCACCAATATCCTGAGATTAAACTCTAAAAACAAAAAAAGTATGTGGACAGAATCGCTATTAATTTGGTCGATACAAGAAAATATAAATATTACATTAATTGGGTCGTGATACTTTTTTATACCACAGACTGTTACAATTAATTATTGTGCTTGAATGCTATTCAAATCTTTTACTTTATTTAAAATATTAAGAATTAATTGATCAATATTTGTCAGACATTTACTTGTTAGTAAATGTGAAATCGTCATATATCCTATGGAGTTTTTAATAATGTAAATCACCGTCAATAAATATTTGTTCTAATTATGCACTGTATGTGTTCAAGACCGTCGGTTCCCAGGATTTGGAACTTGCTCTGTTATCACATCACCAAAGTCCAAATATATCAACCCCTTCCCAAAATCAACACCCTAATCCCAACCACCTTACAACAGCCCTTCTGTGTTATAAGAGTGGGCTCGGATTGCTTGTAATTTAATAAAAATAACAATTTTGTTGTAGTTGTTCCTACCATTAAATTCGTTTATACTTGTTTGGTCATGAAAATACATTTAGTTTCAAAATCAACTAATGTTCCTAATTACAGTTTTACATCTAAGGTGTAATTGTTGTTATTTTTATTTAGGTTTTAATAAATTGGTTTTTAGCAACGATTTATATTTATGGCAATCCTGCGTATCGCAGTTATATGTTCGAGTAAAAGGAGTGGATGTGCGCATTTTACTGATTACCCACTTCACCTTACTGTGTAGTTGGACTTAAACCTATAGTCAAATATAAAATTTTAGTAAAGATATATAATTAGGTTAATACTTTGTCTAACCTAATTATAGACAAATATGTTTAGACCACCCCCATCCCCACCCATTAAAGTGGTGATGGTCAATACCACCATACCTGAAATTGGTGTGTGTGTGTGTGTGTGTGTGTGTGTGTGTGTGTGTGTGTGTGTCAATACCTCGTTACGTATATAGGTGGGCAGGAAAATCAATATAGTTATGCGTGCAAGGGTGGGTGAACACCAATGTACGTTTGTATGTGTGGGTGGGAGGATAATCAGCACCTTAGGGTTATGGTTGATTGTACCGTCAATATTCTTGACCTTGGGGGT
The DNA here is from genome assembly GCA_035578905.1 of Stictocephala bisonia. NCBI lineage: Eukaryota > Metazoa > Arthropoda > Insecta > Hemiptera > Membracidae > Stictocephala > Stictocephala bisonia. The sequence continues at coordinate 13,556 of JAQJVL010004373.1, read as the reverse complement.
GAGGTCATGAATTGTATTTTGTGTCCTGAGAGAGTGAGATTAGTACCTGAATGCATTTATAAGAGGGTGGGTTATCACCAATGTACGTTTATATGTGTGGGTAGGAAGATAATCAGCACCTTAAGGTTATGGTCGATTGTACCATCAATATTAATGACCTTGGGGGTGAGGTCGTGAATGGTATTTTGTGTTCTGAGAGAGTGAGATTACTACCTGAATACATTTATAAGAGGGTGGGTTATCACCAATGTACGTTTATATGTGTGGGTAGGAAGATAATCAGCACCTTAAGGTTATGGTCGATTGTACCATCAATATTAATGACCTTGGGGGTGAGGTCGTGAATGATATTTTGTGTTCTGAGAGAGTGAGATTAGTACCTGAATACATTTATAAGAGGGTGGGTGGGTCAGTACAAGCGTATTTGACGTACAACACTGAGAAGATGAGCCTTTCACAACGTAAACCTAAGTGGGAAGGTCATGACAAACACATTTTGGTGAATATGTAAATTTTATTTAAGGACATACATAATACATATTAAAAACATATTTTATGCATAGTTATATAATTACAGTAGTATAAAATTCTTAGGAAGAAATGCATTTTATTCAATCATTTGTATTTATATAAAGTAAATTAACGGTCTTTTATCAATACGTAGGGAGTTTATGACGTACCTCCGCGTGTTTCGTAACCTGTCAACATTGTAAATATGTTCGTCCTTACGTTCCTGGAAGACTGAAACAGAAAATAGGTTGCAATGGTTGAAATCAGAAAAAAGTACAATAATTTTAATTAAAATATTTTTTATGCAAAAAAAGAATACTGTATAAGTTTAAATAACTAGTTAATTTAAACATTAAAGAAAACCTATCATTAAGAAATAAGGTAATAACTAATTATGGTATGCTATAATATGATTGTTACGAAAACGAGAACGCAAACAACCTCCAAACATTTATATGAGGATTATTACTACTCACTCACGTATTATATCCATTGTAGCAGGAATTACGCTGACTGTACACCCTTAACTAGTTGGTTCCAGATGTCTGATGGCCTTAGGACACTATCTTACTTTAGGCTCCAAGTACATACCAGTTTCACATGAGCATGCAACATCCCTAAATATCACGTGAACATATGAAAATGATGGTAACTACGATATTGTTGATTAGGTATACTTTTTGTTGAAATCTCGTTTGAGGTTTACCGAAACAGTTGGGAACTTAAATCTATTATATATTTATAAATAGCAATGAAGTATGAATTAACTACAATAATTGTATTATTTAAAAAATAAATGCACCAAACACAATACAAATATTAATTATAATGTCATCTTCATGTAGGCGAGCGAGTGGCGAGCGGTCGAAGGCGTCAGGACTTTGCCTTGGGCTAGAGATACTAGAGATAGCACTGGTTCGATTACGGCCTAGACTGGATGATTTATGAGTAATATTTACCTTCTACTGTATTGGTTCACCCTCTTATTCTGTCTGAATAAGTTCCTCACATAGATCAATAATATAAGGAATGGGCAGAGTAACGGTAAGAAGGAGATCGGCATCTCCTTTATTTGAAAAAAAAAAAAAAAAAAAAAAAAAAAAAAAAATATATATATATATATATATAAGAACGATTATTTTTCTAATATATAGTACTTCACACCCATAATCATAAGGTTTAAAAGGAAAAAAAGCCTGTTATTTATAAAAGTAAAAAAATATAATCACCTATTTGAGCAACAAAGCTTAGTAAAACATTTTTGTTAAATACATTTACGGAATCTCTTTGCTGTGAAAGCGTTCATGAGTTCACGGACCAAAAGTTGGAAAGCCTGTGGCGATCAACTTTGGTACTTCTTTGTAACCCTTCGGGACTACAAGTTTATATCATCAATCGAGTTTATCTATATCACAGTATATTTTCTTAACTATCACATTCAAACCATGTAATTGAAAGTCCATTTTTTCTCGCTAAACTAGTTGGGAATTTTTGTGATTTTATTTCTTATTTCTTCATAGCACAAGATGACTATTTTTCTGATTGGTATGAAATGAACAAATGAAAGTGACATTATTTAAAATTATTTAAAACTTGATTTAAACAGCAGATTAACACATAAATATCCTGAATAAACCTTTAAACAATTGTTTTTTCCAGTTTTTTTTACCTAAAATATTTTTATATAGTATAAAATAGTCAAAGTGTTATATAATGTTATGATGATTATGTCTGCTTTCAAGATATTATGAAATATTTGAAGTTATGTAAAGTGTTTGTTGCCTATTTACGCATTTAGTGCTTTCCCCCGTACGTTCCTACAGTCTGTACGTATCAGATGCGTATGGGTGCATATCTTGAAGAGCGAATATTCCCCAACTATTTTGTGTAAAATTACTAGAAGAGATTGTCCATGGATTAACTGACAATAACGCAATCAATTTCTTTTATAATCGATGGTTTTGCAAATTTATGAATGAAGGCAACACAGATGTTACTTTATAGAATAACTATTTTGACTGTAGATTTTTAATTTTGACTAGTTTGGACTAAATAATAAATTAAGAGGAGTACGGTACATTTACCAATACCACGGCTGAGGGCCCTCAACATAATGTTCTGCGTTGGCTAGGAGATGAAGATATTTGACCTTAGCACAATATACATACAAAATATATTGTACAAAATACAATACATTTTGAGCAAAAGGGGTTTAAAATGTCACCATGGACATCTTAAACGTTAGTCCGAACGATAGTCAGTTCGAGCACTTGCAGAGTTCATGTATCAAAGAAGAAGAACGTTGAGAGACAGACCGAGACATTCTGGCGTGACATTGCTTAGCTACAAATTATAACACTTATTTGTTACTACTAGCCGACCCGTGCGAAGCATTCGCACTGTATTCTCTTTAAATCCCTCTTAATTAAAGTGCACACAGTATAAAGCATAGTTAGAGTGCAATTTAACCTAATGTAAATATGGATTAAAGAAGAAATAAAATATGTGAGTTTAAATTTAATATAATTTATTTTATAAATGTTAGGTTAAGTTATTTACAAATTCAAAGTACCTCTTTAAACACTATGTTTGATGTGATTATGTTTGTTTTGATTTATTTAATTCACATGTTACAGCTGATCGAATAATGTAAATAAACATTTCAAGTTTAAATTACTTGCAGAATGATATAATAGGTCGTTTTTCAAAAAAACTATTGGAAAATGAGAGATTTGTATATTTTCATCAAGTAGTGGGTAAAAAAAGCTTTAAAATGACACCTCATTTATGAAAATTGGTGAAGAATTTAGGAAGTTATGGCGTACCGACAAAAAAAAGTACTTTAGAAATTATAATATATATAGATTGCTAGTAGATAGCATAGTAGGCCATAGTATTATGTAAACATGTATTTAATACATTGTTACAGAATAAGTGAATTACATTTTTTTTATTATAAACATAACAATATCTAAATGTATAACTATTAGTTCTACCGAAGAGAATTAGTTCGTAAATCATGTACTAAGACTTAGTAACATTTTTAATTGCTATGTCACTAACTAAATAGTCAGTAATATGTTGACTCAAGGACTGTTTAATTCGTTATAATAAACATGATAATACCAATAAATACACTTGTAAACGTGGACTTTATATTTGCAGTTTCAAAGATTCCTCTAATTATGTTAAAGCCAAAGCTTTCAACGAAATGATATAATATATAATTATCAAAAGGAAAGATGTAACAATACCATCTCGTCTTCCTTAGTTAATTAACCTTTATGTAACAAAAGGAGGATCTTCTACAATCCTGGAATGGCTAGCAGTGGAGTCAGATAACAATGCTAATCATATTTCTATGAGTCATAACGCAATTTGGACAGTTACTTTGTAGATATTTATATGTGCATCACTAGTAATAAAAATAAAAAAAAATCTTAAAATATTTTTGTTTCTAGTGTAAAAATGTGTAGTATTACTTTACTTTCGTACCAGAGAAAAGATAACGATCTTAAAGAAGCATAAAACCTTTGTCACACCTTAGTTTAATTTCTTGAATGTAATGTACCTTCTTAAAAAAATACGAATTTATTGTCTTTAAAATGTGGATTGGTTGATGGAACCTTTGTGTATGTCACACGCTTATTTAGATAACCTAACCCATCCGAACCTATAATTAAACATATCCTATACTAACCTAACTTATTGTAACCTAACTGATCCTATCATAACCTGATATCACCTCACCTTAACTTGAGGATGAATTGTCGTGCGTGTAGAAGAGTCTTGACAGCTAGATAAGAATAAAGAACCGCTAATACTTATAGAAAGGAGCCTATCTTTCCTTCCAAATGGATACATTCCTGAATTGTTTTGGTAGTTATTGTAATGGAAAATGGTCTTAGTTTACGGCTGTGTGAGAAGGGGCAGTAGGTAAGGGAATTTCATCCCAATTATGATGAAGGAGACAATATATATTATATTGTTACTACTTAACGACTTGGTTAATTAATTTCCAAAAAGTTTGAAGCTTACGAAATTGAAATATTTATGAATTTAAGTAATTTATTGCATACTTCTATTGTGAAAATACTTATTTGAAAGGGATACAGGGGGAGAATAAAAAACCCCCAGTGATTATTAAATGTGAGACATTTAATTACAAGTAGAGATAAATTAAAAGGCAGTTTATAAAATGTGTATGGTTTTATAATTAGTTAGAGATTATTGTTAATGTGGTAAATTTTATGTTTTGATTTTTGTTATAAATGTACATTAAATACATTATTTTATAATATAGTTTTATTCTAAGGACATATCGTTTTTTTTAATTACATTTTAACTTTCGTTGATGAACGGAAACCACTACAAAAACCTTAATAATAAACTTCTAATTCTGGGTTAACACAATGCAGAATTAATATCAGTGATACAATAATATTTTAAGCTTAGATAACAATGTAGCAAAATAACAATTAAAGTAATACAAAACTGCACTTATCTAGAACACTAATATAATGTATTTATAATTTGCGCAGATTTGAATTTGACTGCTTACATTTAATTTTACGTTTGTTCGAATGAAAATGTTTGTTATTTTTGAAACGATTTTGAAATATAATAAGGGAAAACAATAAATCGTTAACTGATGTATGGTGAAAAACAATCGGAGGCCTTTTTATTAGTTGGAAGCAAGAACAATAAGAACTGAATAACATTCTCAGTGAAACCTTTCAGTCGATTTATCGTGACATTATTGAAAATCGTTTACCGGAGTCCCCAAACTGCGCCTCTTAAGGGAGGAACTGTACACACTTTGATATATTGGCATCTAAGGTTTATGTATAACATATTCAAATACGTTAGTATAGGAATTATAAAAACTACTATTAGAAAAATTATGACTTATGCCTTTAGATATCTGTACAGTCTATTAATAATGATTTTTGTTTTCAAGTAAATTAGGTTTATGATGCTCTATAAATATTATTATGAATTAATATTTCCCTGCGTAGAAATAAAAACAAATTTTTACCTCTTTTTTTATAAACTTAGATTATAAAATATTTACGTACTTTAATTTAAAGTAAATGTTTAATATCTTATTTTGATTGAGGTAACATATTTACGAAATTTGAGAGGTTAAGTAGATTTAACACAATAGTTTTCGTAGCATATTTAAATATCAATTATATGTTTAAACCTAGATCAGCTAAATGATTCAACAGGTTTTTCCAATGAAGAATTAATTAAGAAGAAGTAATCAAGGCTCTATCTGGTTAATGTAAAAGTCGACCTCTAATGATAGGTAAAACATAATATCTGAGTGTGTACCGAATGATGTATTTAGTACAAGTTAGTTAACATTTAATTTCACTTAATTATTAAATAAATAAAAGAGCCACGTAATCCGTCACAGTTCTTTAAGACTATTTTATAGTTATGATATTAATATACCGTACACAAAATACTTCTCTAATAATCTGATATGATCACAACATTAAATATCTGTATTACCTGAAACACAAGCAACGACTTCAAGGCCAAGTTGTAATGTATATTCCAATAGATAATTTAAAGTTACGTTGTGTTATGTTGCAAGGCTAAACTAACTGACTATAACCTAATCTAAACAAACATAACTTAAACTAATTTAACCTAACCAATGCTAAACTAAAGTAACGTAAGTTAACCCATCCTAACCTACCCTAACCTTACCTACCCTCACACATCCTAACCTCGTCTGATCTGAAGTATCCAGACATAACCTAACCCAACTACCCAACTTACCCAAATCTAACCCAAACTAACCTAACCTAGTCCAACCAAGCCTATTCAGATCCAGTACTAAGTTTTATATATTTTATACTGTAACCTAACATAACCCAATCCTACCTAACATAACCCTACCTATCCTAACCTAACCTGTCCAAATCTAAACATTACCTATATGTGTATTGTTCAATTCATTACGTTTGAGAGACAACACAAAAACTTAACAAGTAGTGTGCCAGGCTATTTGTTACATTTATAGGTTCATATTTATTTAAATATTGATTGTACAGCACTATTTTTTTGTTGATATTTTCAATTTGTATTTTGTTTTATAGAGGAAAAATTCACTCTCCAATAAAGTTCAAAATGTAGCTTGAATTGTATAAAACAGTGTGCATGTTTTTATATAATTTAGTTTTATAGTTTTATTTTATTTACAGGAAAATGTTAAAAATTCGTCAGATATAGTTACCTGAAACCTAGCACATGTGTCAGAACATGTAGGTAAAACAAAAACTAATTCCTAGGCCGTTACATAAAGATATTATAAGCACAATAGAAAGGTAATGAACATTTTTCTGTATAATTTAGATTTTTGTCATATACATGTGATTGAGGAGATATTACATATAAAACAACTTGTGTTCCAGATTATGGAGAAATGGATAAGGAGTCTCAGTGAATGTTTCAGTCCATAAATCACTGTGAAATTATTGAAAACCGCTTACCGGAGTCTCTAAACGCTGCATTACCCCACTCAAAAACCAAATTTGTGTTAAAAAAGAAATAAATTGTAGAAGTTAATAATTACTATCAAAAACTTCATTTTATTTTTAGTAATTTCCATATTACCGAACATTAACAAATAATTACTATGCTATTATTTTGCTCCGATAAAAGAATTAATTCATGACTTCAGTTTTAAATTTAGATTGAGCTACAAAATATGTTTTAACCACGTATTTTTGTATATTAAAACATTCAATAAACTATTAGTAAATGAAACTGTTGGGTGGAAATTTTAAAAAATTTTGAACATGGAACTGGCTTAAGTTGTTATGAAATCTCACTAATATTTTAATAAAATGTGAATAAATTTAGGACGATTTCATATTAAGTAAAAAAATTGGAATGTATAGTAAAAATATAGCGATTAGATGAAAAAATATATATACGTATTATAAGTTAATGCTAAGTATAAACAACTGCTCTAGTGAAGAATGTATAGCAGGTTACATTGAGTTGAATAAATATTGTCCTATACACCTCAATGTTTTGTAGAAACTGAACAGACTTTTCGTACATCTTAGATTTAGCTTAAGATTACGATAAATACAGCAACAATAATATTATTAAGTGTACAAATGGGTTTTAAAGACATATTAAAATAATGTCAAATTATAATAAGATATAATAAATTATGGAATAAATTAGTCGGAACTGAATACGTTTAAACATTGTAGTTTTCAGCTCTCACAGTTTTCAGTGTACATAATTAAGGAACAGTTTTAAGCATACTCGAACCCACATATTATAACAACCTTGTAAGTGTTTACAGCATCGGGCTAGTTTGAACATTTAAGGCTATACCTTACGTTTAGTAAAATAAAAAGTTGTATGGTGTAACTAAATAGATGCATTCATTTTGTATTGAGTTTATTAGAAATTTGTTCAACCTAACTTCCCATTTTATAAAGTTTGGAATTATTTAAGGCATTATGAAATCACAATTATCTGTAGATATCCCTGTCTATTATCTTTTTTTCATGCACGTCTCACTCCCTCTCCCCCATCAGCGCTTTTGCGGCAGGCATGGCTATCAAATTTTTCAAAAAATGAATAAGTCAGTAGATCTGAGATATGCCGGAAAGTTATATGATTGTTGATTGTTTTTTCCAAATAGCTCAGATTTGGATTGAATCAGAATTTGGAAACCTCAGATCAACTGTTTTCATCACTATAATTAGAAAAAATTTACAACACTTTTTTTTTAAGGATCCATACAAATATGATATGTATGATTTTTAAATGAGCAGATTTTAAACACTATATGTTTGATTTACGAGATGCTGCAAAGTAACATTTCCGATTTTCGATAGTCTCATTTTTGTATTGTCAATTATAACGTCCCAAAATAACAAGAAATCAGTGTCTTGTTGAACTTTCCTTAAATTTTAAAAATGTTATAGCTTCACTATCATCACTGAATAAACTGAGAATAACATTAATATCATATTATATAGGTTGCTTCTATGTATGTTAAACCCATCATGTTCATTTAGTTACTTTGACATTCAGACAAATAAATACAACTTTCTGTAGCATTTGCATGCATTCTAGATATAGAAAAATTATTTGTTTTGCAGATTAAAAATAGCGTTATAAGTCTGTTACACAAATGTTACATATGTAATACATATTTTATAATTGTGTCTACACGTTTTTGATTTAAGTTGGACTTCAATACTGATCAAGTGTAACATAAAACTGTTCAAAAATGACAGAGCCATTGTAAACTTGTATACCGTCTAAAGCCTATCAGAAAAATTAAAATCATATGAAAAATATATTAATACAATAATATAACAACTGAGTAATCTTTTAATTTAATTTGACTAATTTAAAAGGAATACATTTCACATTAATTTATTTTTATTGTAGTACTAATTTTGAAAGGGAACTAAACTACAGGTAAAAAGCCTTTTTAATTGACTATCAATAAGCCTTCTTACTGAGTAAGTTTAATTCATTTAATAGAGTTAAGTTGATAATTATACATTTCTTTATACAAACATTAATAATTTTATCAAATTTTCGTAAGGGAAAGCTTCCAGTAGTTTCCTGAGTGCAGGAAGTTTGAAATACAAAATGGTTGGTCTTCGATAGTAACTATAAAGTATAACAAATGGCTTGATATAATTTAAAGCCTACTCATTTAGTGTATTCTGAAAATATAAAACAATTATAAAAAACATATAAAATAAATTCACTTCCAAACTGTATGTTTAGTCTGTTTTAATACACATGTTTATAAATTAAGTTAAAATATACTACCATCAGCATCGGTTGAGACTATTATTGAGAACTGTTCTGAATGTAACTATATTAATTGAATAATATAACAATCAATATGACAAATATATTATCAATTAAAATTTCAATATTCACACCTGAAACGTACTAATCCAATAAAATGTAGTTCCGATGAATAATTGAATTTATTTGTTGTCACCACCATTTCAAAACCAAATTCATCAACGTCTGTCAACCTTTCAATTTCTCCCCAATTTGCATTTGTTTGTTTTATTTGAATATTCTATCATGCTTCATCAATGGAAGTATTTTTTAAAAACAAAATAATGATGAATAGTAATGAGTAGATAATATTAAATTGATAAATAAATAAAATTTATCTCGGGCCTATTTAATGTCCCAACATATTCACATAAAAGATAAAAAAAAAAAAAAAAAAAAAAAAAAAATTGGGATGAGTGTAATATTTAACTGTGGTTTAAAGACCTTGAGATTGTTACATTATGTCAACAGACAATAAAGTGGGAATTGATGGTTTTTATTACATGTGGCCCGAAAACCACTTTTAGATATAAATATTACATTAAAACAAACCTACTAAACAGGTACATATAGCCTGGTAGAACGTAAATGTTAGGTTTTCCCCTTCGGTTTATCTAATTAATTTTTGGAAAATGGCACTATGTAATAGTATATTTCATAACAAGAGTGGAAAGTGGGGTTTTGCATGTTCGAGACCATATGTTTGAAGTGCGAGACTTGTCAAGCACTTCAATTGGTCGAGAACATACAAAACACTTTCACTAGAGTTTTGAAGGATACTTTTCACTACATTACGGAATAAAAACAGGTGTTGTTGACTGTGGAAAATTTTAGGTTGTAAACAATGTTACTTTCGGTAGTAAACAATAGACAGCTGTTGAAAATATGATGTTTCGCAGGTTGTAAACACATAACGAAAACAGCTAAACTCATAGTAGTGTAGTGAAAAATTAATAATTGAACAATCCTATTATTGCTTGTTCTTTGTAACAATTGTTAATTGTTTCATTATAATTAAATTAGAAAATTGTATTTAGAAAAAGTGAAATATTGTAAGAACTGAGATGTTTAGGAGTTTGGTTCATTTACCAAAAGTTTTTGATATAAATTCTCCAAGTTTTGAGAAAAATTCAGAATCTTCCCCTTTCAAATAAAACAGTAGTTTTTCCCATATAAATTAGCTAAATAACCAGTATATTCACGTTTGTTAATTTCCTGTCAATTTCATGCGACAGTTTTTCTGAAGGCAACATGTTTGGTGAGCCTTACCTGTTCAGATTTCCTGGTTTAGAGGGTTCTAATTGGTTGGTTTAGCTTCTAGAGTCAAGAGGGGGTAAGTCCGTTGGTGGAAGGGTTGCGAGCGTTCCGGCAGTTTGAAGATATCTTTCAGTGAGTGACCACGTTTGATCTACACGGCGACTTAACCGTTTTCGGTGTTCATATCGGTTCGGCAATTATCTTGTTCACGTGTGAGTGAGAGGGTGTATGCCGGTCGAGCTTTGTTGTGGTCACGTTTGGGATTTAAACCTCCAGGACAGCTACGTAAGTAATTTTTACAAGTTTTCTTTAGTTAGGTTTTTTTCTGTAGGTTTTAGTAGATAGGGTAAGATCCACCAAGCATGCGCGGTTAAACTTGTTTCTGGTTTGAAGTGACAGTTTTTAGAGTGTTTTGATTTCTGTTTAAAATTTTATTTGTAAAAAGGAAAATGTTTCAAGTCACTAAAAGCTGGTTATTTCTTTTGGTTCCAGATCTCCCGGAGGCAATTTAAACAAAATTTTGAAATTTTTAAGGAAATTTGCAATTTTAAAGAATTTTAAGCAATTTTAAAGCAATTTTCAATTTTTAAACAATTTTGAATTTTGAAATTTTTGATTTAATAGTTTAAAGAAATTTATTGAAAAAAGTTAAATTAATAATAAAGGTTCTGGTCTGAAGATATTTAATTTATTATTTTGGAAGAGTTGTTTTTAATTTATTTATGTTCCATTGAGTCAATAAAAGAAGAGATTTCTTATTTTCGTTTTTATTATTATTTTTAGAAGATACCAGTTTAATTTGTTGAAGTTATTTATAAGAAGAAAAATAAAGAAAAATTTTTATCATTGAAGAAGTTTCATTTTAATCCCTCATTTAAGTTGTTAAACATATCAAAAATAAATAGTAGCTTTAATTAAGGCTACATCTTCCAGGGGATTGTATTGTGTAGATATAGTTAGAACAACATAGTAACTCAACATTGTATTGATATATCTCGTATGTAAAATATACATATATATGTGAGTATTAATTTGTTTAAAGTAATAAGGCATTTTTATGTATTCCCTCAATCAATGCATACTTAAGACCTTCAATAATTAATATTCATAACCAAAAACTTTTGCCGGCGTGTAAGAGACGTTCCAGCAAACTTCCCTTGCGACTAAAGTGATCGATGTCTTTTTAATACACTTAGGAAACGAACTTTTTCCATCAAACTTTCAACCAGAACACTTTTGTTATTGTTATCGATACCAAAGATTGATAGTGTTTTGAAAGTGTTTATTTAAATGCAAAACAAGTTTTACTGATTTATGTTTTCAATGAGGAAAAACAACTTGCAGGGTAGAGGCAAGTAAATAATTACAGCCTAAAAGAACAACGAAACAATATATTCAATTATTATGCAATTACGTACAAAACTGAACATTAAAGAGGAAAAGTGTACATTCGGAAATGTGCTAAGTGAAACTGCCGTGACAGAAATGATCACTAAGCCGAGTAGACCACATGGTGAAGATTTTAATCTCGGATTTTTTCTTCATACATTGCTATTTGACTAAGCAAACTAAACTTAAATGGCGATAAAAATTCGGAAAAATAAATATGGCTCCCAACAAGACTTTAAAAAGTAAGCAAACTACAATTTAGCAAGATAATACCAAATCATTCAGAGAATAGCCACATAACATTTACATGCTTTTAAAAATTATAAAAAATAGTAAAACTCAAACTAGCGTTACATATCTTATGCATAATTTAAGCCTAGGTAAAGTATAGTAATAGTATTCAACTGATATGACATCAAACAGATCATCTTGATAACTTACAACCTTAAATTGTTTTTGACTGATATATATATATATATATATATATATATATATATATATATATATATATATATATATATATATAAAATGTCATTGGTACAATTTTTTTATAATATTTTATTTAACCATATATTTACTACATATGGCAAGTTACGTGCGTTCTATTCCTCTATACACCTAAGATTCCAATAGAGCAGATAAATATTAATTTCATGCATTTTTCAATAACTTACCTATTTAAGACTAATTAATCTAAATATTCAGGAAGTCCTTTCTATGACGAGTTTGAGGTGACTAGAGGATTCCCCTTAAATGTCATGTGTCCTAATGCAGGTCCTAACTGAGATTTCCTGTGTCCTAATGTTAGTCCTAACTGAGGTGAGCATATCTGCAATATATCAAACTAACCCATATGTTCAGAAAATCCTACCTTTGACGAGGTGACTTTAGGGTGTCCTGTGTCATAATGTAGGTCCTAACTGTTATGTCATGCGTCCTTATGTCGGTCCTAACCTAGATGCTCTGTTTCATAGTCTATTTCTTATTGATATGTCATGTGTCCTAATGTCAGCTCTAACTTAGTGTGAGGTGACTAAAATTCCCCTGATATGTCCTAAATCCTAATGTTGAGATGTCCTTTGTATTAATGTTGGTCATTACTGAAATTAACTGTGTCCTAATGTCGGCCCTAACTAACTGAGATGTCCTGGGTCATAATGTTGGTCATAACTGAGATGTCCTGGGTCATAATGTCGGTCCTAACTAACTGAGATGTCCTGGGTCTTAATGTTGGTCATAACTGAGATGAACTGTGTCCTGATGTCGGTCCTAACTAACTGAGATGTACTGGGTCTTAATGTTGGTCCTAATTGAGATGTCCTGGGTCATAATGTCGGTCCTAACTAACTGAGATGTCCTGGGTCTTAATGTTGGTCTTAACTGAGATGTCCTGGGTCATAATGTCGGTCCTAACTAACTGAGATGTCCTGGGTCTTAATGTTGGTCCTAACTGAGATGTCCTGGGTCATAATGTTGGTCCTAACTAACTGAGATGTCCTGGGTCTTAATGTTGGTCCTAACTGAGATGTCCTGGGTCATAATGTTGG
>JAQJVL010004372.1:0-46047 GCA_035578905.1 Stictocephala bisonia | reverse complement strand
AACGTTAGCTGTATCGATATGATTCTTTCACCATTGTAATCATCGAAAGATACCAAATCCGATGGTATACATCGATTATTGTTTCGATGTCTTTGCATCGATGTTACAAAGTGATGAAAAAGAAGAAACTTTGAAAGAAGCATCTGGGACCGGTCACCATTACTCCATAGTAGACGCTGTCGGTCATTTGTTGTGTTGTTTTTGTTGTAATTGTGTTGTAATTTGTTGTAAATATTCTCATATAACTATTTATATTATGTCAGAAAATACCATTATGGTAATTTTAAGACTAATTATAAGTCTGTAGATGTGATAGTCAATTATTTATGAATTTTTATTTACAATGATTTCCATGGTAACAAAATTTTAGGTTTATGTAGTAGTCACGGATATTATTATACAACTTTTTTATTCATAAACATATCTCTATATATTTTATATTTTCTAAAACTAGACAACATTTGCTACAAATTGGCTATCTTTGAATATAAAATTTTTAAGTATTATATAATTTTATAGGCATACTCCACCCTTTTTTATTTTTACTAATGCATTTTTGTAAATTTCAAACGTCAGAAAAAAAAATACATATTTTATATGCACAATTTGCATGCTAATATGATTGCCTGGTTCATTGTGAGTGCAAGGATATATAATACAACCAGGTTTATTATATTTTGCTATTTTGTATGAATTTTATAAAAAAAATTAACGAAATGAGGAAAAACAGCCCGCCGGTTTAGGAAAATATAGCTGCCGGTAGTAGGGTTAATAACATGATTTCGGATAATATATGTTACAAACATAGACAGTGATAGAGAATATAACACAAAGAACTTACCAATGTCACTAAAATCATCTACCAATATGATTTCATGCAATAGATTAGCAGGAGTGCGATCCAGAATGCTGTGAATGGATCGTGCCAGAGTATCTAACTGCTCGTTGTAGAAACATATAACTATGCTTGCATTAGGTAAATTCGCGGGGTAGTTTTGTGACTGACATCTGGAAAAACAAATATTTATCAGCTTAATAATTTATAATAGTTTCATGGTTACCTTATTACGTGCTGGTAGAAATACAAAAAAAGTGAACTTCACACAAATTTATAACAATGTAATAAAAAATTTACAATTATTATTGTGATTGATTATGGCAACCACGTTTACCATCCTCAGACTGGGGGGATTCTTTTGATAACCATTATATTTGTACAATTTGTAATTTTATTTTTATAAATTTGTTTTATGTGATGTTCACTTGAATTTTGCTAATTTGTCTGTAGATTTTAGTTGGGAACTTTTTGTTTGAAATTTGATTTGGGACTGGGCTACATGGCTTTGATTTTACCACTTAGGATCGCTCATCCAAAAAGCATAAATGCATGAGCTTCAAATATTGAGTTGAAAAATAAAGTTCTACTTTACTACATTTTATTTATTTCAAGAATTAATACTGTAAAGACTTAACCCTTTTACCGCCGACATTTTTGTACAGTACAGTACGGACGTCGGCATTTCTAGCGAAAACCGCCGACGTCCGTACTGTACGGACGCGTAGTATTTTACGTTTTAATTGCTTGATAATGAACTAAAACCACCAAAATTTTTGTTAATGACATTAGAAGACAATATTAAACATAATTATAGTCCATTGTATAACTCGCAATATTTTTTTGATAGTCTTTGGGAAAAAAACTTTAGTGGTTTACCAGACAGCTGATACTTATATCAGCTGATACTTATACTTATTTTTCAATTTTCAATTTTCAAAATTCAGCTGATACTTGAATTTTTCACCTCAGACTAACAAATATATGTAGAATCAGATAAACAAACACAAATGTATCTAAGATTTTTTTGTCAACCACTTATATAGGTTCAAAGTGGAATTTTTTTTGTAATTTTGAACTCGTTTTTTTTGAAAAAAAAAATTATTATAGAAATAAAACCACCAAAATTTTTGTTAATGACATTAGAAGACAATATTAAACATAATTATAGTCCATTGTATAACTCGCAATATTTTTTCGATAGTCTTTGGGAAAAAAACTTTAGTGGTTTACCAGACAGCTGATACTTATACCAGCTGATACTTATACTTATACAATTGATACCAGACACCCTTCTAATTATGGTGAGTCCATGAATTTTTCACCTTAGACTAACAAATATATGTAGAATCAGATAAACAAATACAAATGTATCTAAGATTTTTTTGTCAACCACTTATATAGGTTCAAAGTGGAATTTTTTTTTGTAATTTTGAACTCGTTTTTTTGAAAAAAAAAAATTATTATAGAAATAACAAAATATGATATGTTAAGTCATTACCAACAAGCCCATATAATGACAAGAAAAACAAAAAAAAATCATTCTGATACTCTAAAAATAAAAATTCTACAATAGTTCTAGTAAAAGCTCACGGTTTCTTAAAAAATACCTTGGCAGTTCTCGCACGTCCCAACGCTACGGGCGCCGGCGGTAAAAGGGTTAAGCAACATGTTGTAAATCTCATTCCATACTGCTCATCCTCACAAGAGCTTCTGGCTTTAGCTTAGGATACGTGTAATTAGCAACACAATAAAGTTCCTGCAATTCTTGGAGAAATTATAATCCTTTCTACTGCAAAAACGAAGGTTTTAACTGCTAGGCCTAGATAGGTAGTTAAAACGACAGTTCTTGATCCATCATTGAAGATTCTGTTGATATTAATCTAAAAGAAAGTTTCTGTTTCCACCAACTTTACCTGTTACTTCTCTATGATGCCCTGACCTTGTAGTTTACTCTCTGGTATGCAATTGGGAGGTAATTATCAAGTTAACTAATCCTTGGGGAACAAATATACCGATAAACACCCCGTATAAGCTATATGAGTGTGAGTCCCTTAGGTTAAGTTTTTGACAAAAATACCTCAGATGTCTTTCAAGTGCTGGAAGTGGGAGTGAGAGGTTTCCCAGCAAAGTCTGTTAAAATGGAAGTAGGATTAGAGAAGAACATCTTCAAGTTTTGGTTGTGGGGAAGAAAATTTGGCTAATTCTTTAGATGAGAGTGGTGGTGAGGAGTGTTATTGCCATATAAAAGTACTTAATTCTTTAGGCCAGATCTCCAGTTCTGGATCAATGTCCTTCACTCAATGGTTGTTTCTACTGTTCCAGAGCTTATTAACCTTTTTTCAATTTATGTACATAATATATATGAACTTACAATTTGTGACGAGTATCAGGCACTGGTCTGTGATAGTCCAAATTTCTGCTAGCTAAAGCGTTAAATCCATACAGCCTGTAACCTTCATCTCGTATTTTTAAATCTTCTGGTGTTTTAACAAATCCCAATGTAGCAATATCTACAGAGAATAAGAACAAAAAGGAATCAATTCATTTTTTAACCATTATAGCATAAGAACCAACGTTTTTAACTATCATTCTAATAGACTAGATTGTCTTGCTAGAACTCAACAAAAACCAAAGGAAAGAATACGTTTGATGTAAGAAAATAGAATATTCTAAATATAGATTATACGTTTTTCAGGTGCTAGATTTAAGAAGTAAGGATAAAGTTTTCATTCAATTTTTTTAACAATACTTTTTTGAAGATTTAAGGAGATACATTTGATTAAATCATGTTAATATATAAATGACATTTCAAAGTCGATTTCAGTTTTTGAATCACACATTTACCATATCCCTCAGTTAAAGTAAATGAATTCAAACTCCTAAGTCATTTTGCGAATGACTAAATAAAAAATGTTCAAAAAGGATTATGTTCATGAGAAGGCATGAGTGAGGTTCAATGAGAAGAATGTATGCAATGGGTTGAAAAAATAAATGCCTATCACGTTTTTATGTGTTAGATGAGTTAAAAAAGGATAGTTGGATATTTTTTTCATTCAGAGAAGAAACCCTACACAACTTAAGTTTTGACTCACTCATTAATCCTGTACATCGATTCTATTTACAGCTGTGTTTAAACAGGAATATCTTGACAAATTTCCCAGTTAACCTATAGCCATATGATTGCATACGTCGATGACCCCATACTTAATTCATTCACATGGTGTTAAAGGCTGAAATTTTACATGCCTTGGAATGTTTTATGTACTTAAATTAATATTGAATCCAAGAAATGTACTCCATCGTTTCCTTGTCTATATTTCTGTCGCAACATCCTTTTCGTTTTTGAGAGAGCTGTATTCACTGTCCGGATGGTTGATTTCAGGCAGTACACAGATTGCAAAACTTCACATACATTTTTAAATTGTATAACCTATTAAAACCTGTTTAAGTATAACAACGTTGATTCTTTACTCTCTTGCCTTTTTCAGTGTTAAGATAGAACATAATTTTGCTTATAAAAACTATCACCAGTATTGATATTTTTTCCAAACTCAAAGTGATTTTGGTGCAACATATCATCGTGCCCATCACAAGAACTAAAGGAATCCAGAGCATAGCTACTGTGAGTGGGCACTGATATACACAATTTATTGACATCATAGGTACCGTGAGACTTTACCATAAACATGAGTGATGTCATGTGTGCATATATATTTTCTAAGATTCATAATGGCTAAGGCTATGGACTGTGCAATTCAAAATCCAAGGTTCGAATTCTCACTGTACCAAACGGTTGTTAAATTAAGTTCATGCCTAGACTTACAGGCATATTGTAAACGTTTTTTGTTTTTTTTTTTTCAATATGATTACAGGATTTATTTATTTATTTCCATACTTTAATACAGGTTTACACCCAATTATATTAAAGCAGTTAAAGACATAAACTTGTATTAATATATAGTGGGACTTAAGCCATGACACAAATGTTCAAATACAAAAACTTTCCAAGGTCTGAAAACGTACAATTATCAAAAACACTCAAAAAGGAACATCCATTTGACAATAAACGTTTGTTTTAAATGATAAGTTCACTTATGAAGAAATATAAATACTCTAACATATAAATATATGCACATAAGGGTTAGATGAGTCATTGTTTGTAATTATGGTGTCTATCAAATAATTACTGTACATGTTTTTTTGTGTAACAAATAAAAAAAATAAGTTGTTAAGGGAGTGACTGAGATTAAATTATGAGTAATGAGTACCTATTTACCTCATTTTAATAATTTAAACAAAACTAATGAATAAAACAACAGAGAGACATAAAGCAATACCTTTGTCTATGTCCACCAAAGGTTTAATGTGCTGAGGCTTCAGGTGATTTTTCAATGAATCACTATTTTTAAATTTACTATCAGCAAAATATTTACTCTTAGATCTTTTAATTTTCTTTTCATCCATCTCGTATGGAATCAGAATATCATTCTGTAGAATTTGAGCTTTATGCACAATGGATGGGAAACTCGGCTGCCTGGTTGCAGTGTGTCTGTCTGCAGTCTGAGTCAGCCTCCAATACAGATACAAGCTGATTGACCATGTCACTGACGCAAACAATATTCCAAATAAGAATGATCTGAATCTCTTTGAAGATGAAAAAGCCATTATTTCTACTGAAACAAACATAAGGTTGAGTATAAAAATGTGGTTACTGTGCATGAGATAAGTTAGTTTTAGTTTTATTCCAATTAAGTTTAGTTTGGACTTATTTCTGACTGAAGACAGTAAAATGGTAATTTAATACAACAATCTGTCTTATGGAATTGTTCCACAACTTATGCAGTGTTATACTGATATGACAGTTATGATGTATTTTCTAAATTTTCATCAGAAAATAAACATTTTGATAGCACCTGTACTACATTCAATATAAATGGGGTTCAAGGAAATGGCTCTATCCATCAATTCCTCCTTCCCTCTACCCCTCCAATCCAAAGTTGTTTTCTCTAATTACCTTGAGTTCATTGCTATAGCTGGTTAATTCCAATAGAATTTTATTTATTTATTTTACTTGAAACATATAGGCAAATTCCTACTTTATAATTAGAAGTTACTTGTATGCACAGGATTATCATTGTTATTTGTAAGTTGCCACAAAAGAATTTGTTCTGTCATATCTTGAAAAATTATTGTCACTGATTAATATAGTTTTCAAGTTCAGCCTCAGCATGAGTCTAAAAACATGTTAGATAAAAAAAGTGTTAAAATCATTCAAAATATGGCATTATAACTTGCAAAAAGTACTAAGTGGCAACATTTGTATCCCCAAAATAAAAAACTTATCTCTTCAAATAGTAAACTATCTTTTGTAGAAATGAAGTTCATCTTTTATCCATTTCACGTAAAGTTTTTGTATTTCGTTTGGTGAGTAGAAAGTGAATAGTTACTGAAATAATTGTCATTGAGACAAATGGTTTTCAAATTGAGGTTATGTGAAAAAATGTAGAAAAATCATACTAAATGACAGAAATATATAAAATAATAACACATGTTGCAAATTAATTATTAACTACATATAGTGACAAGAATATTTGCTTGGTAGATTTCGACCATTGTCTTTTCACAACATATGTAAACACAATAGAAAGAGCCAGCGTAAACTGGATATAAAAATAATAATAAAATGAAGAGGTATGCTGCACTATATACATAGCCTAGACAATTAGACTCGGTCCATGGCTAGTGACAGCTGGACATGAGCGAGAAGTGAGAGAGGGGGCTCTTATATGAAAATATTAGCCTACTTAAACAGTTGTCTTGAAGAAGTTTTAAATATTAATTATTATTATCAGCAGAAGTTTTTTATTACTATTATATGTGTTATTAAGTAACTAACTAACTAAGTTATGTGTTATGGTAAAACTGGAAATGTTTTGACACAAGCGATTTCGGCCAAAAAAAAATTTTTTTTCCCTTGATTTTGACCTGCCGATCAAGAATCCGCAAACCGTTTTCCGCGGAAACCGCCCCTTCCCCCAGAAAAATCGGAAAACCCCGGAAAATGTTCTAATAATTTTGTTGGCAGAAAATGTCATGTGGCATATCAAAATTGACTGGTTTTTTACGCTGAACACGAAAATGCAATCGGATTTTCTCTGCGATCATTATTAAGCGGGTTAATGTTCAAGGTTTTTGCCGAAATCGCGCGTGGTTCATCTCGGCGGTATCCGAACCTACCCGTGGCTGACAAGGTTAGGTTAGGTTAGTTAGGACAAAACCACCCTAAACTAACATAACCTAACCTTTTCAGCCCTCCTGTACTGTCAGTGAATGAAATAGTTAACTTCACAGCCCTACTGGCAAACGGCCGGCCGCGAGTTGTGAACGCGACGCAGTGTATTCATGCGCATCGAGCTACCATCCTCCGCGCACAAAGTAGTTCTTGATAACATCGTTATTTTCTCGCGTGATATTGATCGTAGAGAAAGTCCGATTGCATATTCGTGTTCAGCGTAAACAAACAGTCAATTTAGATATGCCACATGTTGTATTCGACCGAAAAAGGTTTTTCGCGTTTTTCCTATTTTTCTGGGGGAAGGGGTAGTTTCCGCGGAAAATGGTTTGCAGATTTGTGTTCAGCAGGTCGAAATTAGTAAAAAAAAATATTTTTTGGCCGAAATCGCTTGTGTCAAAACATTTCCAGTTTTACCGTTATTAATATGGTTAGTATTAACACTACCGTGCTCCATCTACACTATTACATGTTTATATTTTAGTAGATAAGTGGTTTTTAGTCATCAATCTGAATTTTCTTTTGAAAGTGATATAAATATGCTAGACCTATATTTTAAGATGTTATAGTTTAAGTGTTTGTTTTGACATGTTACAGAAAAGATTTTAAACAAAAAAAAGGAAGGAAAACTAGGTTTTTAACATAAGTAATTTTCTAACCTATAACTATAACGAGTGTGAACTGTCGAACTGTCATGTTAGATTGAAGGGCTTTAAGATTTCTGTTTACTTTCCAAGATGATATATCTCAAATATATTTTACATTGGTAATGCCCATAAATCTGAATAGAGAAATTTCGTCACTTGGACAACTACAATTATTAGAGAATGTCTTCAATATTATTACCTGAATAATTATCACCTTAAACTTCAAAATCACCACCCTTAAATCAGTTTTATCATCATAAAACAGGCAGGCGATGATCATAATAAAATATCCTAGGTTGTTTTTAAAAATGTATTTTTAAAGTGTGCTCATAATAGCTTCTAATTGAGAATTTATTTCCGTGAACTAACAACAAAACACAAACAAACACTGGGTAGTGGGTAATGTACTTCAACGGGAAGGTTATGGAAACTTTTCTATCGCAAGCAGACGCCAGTTTCGTGTTTACTTTTGCTGATTCTAATTGTTGTCTGGAGCAGGCTCAGAAACAACCAGTAAATTTAAAGAGAAAAATGTGTGCATTTAATTGTTAGCTGTTATGCATGTAACTATTAATTCTAGCAAAGTTAACACCCTTTCTCATTTTTAATTTTTTTAATTCGATTCAGGTGGTTATCTATCTACGTATTCTTTCTTTGCCTGATTAGAACAGTTCATCAATACATGTACTTCAATGCAATCACTCTGACAATTTTCATTCGTCTCCGCGTAAATCAGTATCAGTGCTTTTATTATCGCCAGAAATGTATAAACCCAATTCCCTCCTTTACTAAATTAAGTTTTCGTTTTCGCCTCAAGTCCAATATAAAGATGTATACCATATTTATTTATAGCTAGAGAACATTATATACCGTAGTTGTAGTCATTTCAATAAAATCAATGATACAACTGATACAACACAACTTGTAATGAACAATTTAAGTCATATCTTAAAAGACCATCTACAGAGAAATTAATTACAATGTTCAATAATCTTTATTATCTAAAGCAATCCACGTCCGGAAGAAGTTTTTTTTTTGCTCCAAGGATTTTTTTATTTTATATGGGGGTTTTCGACCACGAGAAATCGATTAGCACCAGTCTCAACCCTGGGAAAATTCTGATTTTTGCCCCACAGACTCTTAGACGTCTCGTGTTATTGACTCCTAGCAGAGAAAAAACAATATGGAACCATTATAGACTTCTAGCAGAAAGTGGAGTATCAAACTAGGTATTTATCTCCTAAATCACATTATACCATTACATTTTTAAAGAGTCAACGTTTAAGGGCTCTGCCCCCCTCCGCCAAATAAAAAATATGCTCGAAAACCCCAAACTGGGTAATGTTAAATCAATACACCCAAGTGAGGTATCAAATTAAAATTATTCTTCTTTTAATTACTAATATAGCATCAGATTTGTAGACAATATATTTACGGGCTCCACTGACTCAAAAAAAGTAAAACTTATGGTCCTACTGCTTAAGGTCTTGGCGTAGACAGTGGCGGCTACTCCATAAGAGCACATGAGCACGTGAACCCCCTGTGAGATTTGAAAAAGAAAATGAACCACATTTAAAGTTTAGGTTAAATTATTTACACATTGAAATTACGAAATATGTGATTTTAAACGTAAGAAAACTCAAAGAGGCGCCTTCAGCTAGCTTCCGCTAATCTCGCAGTACTGTCGCACAGTCCCGGTTGTGCTCCATAGCGAATATGCAAGGCCTAATCAGCTGTTCTGTCTGGAAGACGGTGGTGGGGGCCGTCTTGTAGTAGAAGCCAGCGGTGCACACTTGCCGTGTGCTCCACCCCGACTTCTTTTAAAATCTGTTGTTTGGTTAAGTATGGTTTTTAACTACGTTAAAATATTTTGTAAAATATTTTAACATGCATGTTTAAGCGTATAATTTTTAGGACATTTTAATTGTGCGCTTTTACTTGTGGGGTACTCCGTACACCCCAAAACCCCCGGTGTGTGAACCCCCACTTTACTAGGTCAAAAGCCGCCACTGGGCGTAGACCGATCTTCCTAACAAAGTGACATGCCGAGATCCATAAATGGAACTGAGGCCGCAGGCCGAACTTTCCTCCGTGAGGCCGTAGGCCGTTCCACTAAGGAGCCTGTAGCAAAGCGTCTTGACGAGGTCGTAATCTGAGCTTTCCCAAGAGCCCGCAAGCCGAGTTCCACAAAAGGACTAAAGGTAAACGTGGAAGACCTCCAAAACAAATTTTATCAATAACCTACTAGGCAGAGCAACAACAAACAATCCCCAGGAAGATATGACTGCTACCTCTTTGGTTTGCAGAGAAGCTCGGTCTCCCGTTACTGATT
Source organism: Stictocephala bisonia (assembly GCA_035578905.1). Lineage (NCBI taxonomy): Eukaryota > Metazoa > Arthropoda > Insecta > Hemiptera > Membracidae > Stictocephala > Stictocephala bisonia. The sequence goes on along the minus strand of JAQJVL010004372.1, from coordinate 35,938 downwards.
TATTAAGAATATCCTGGGAGGAAGTCTTTCATAGTTGTCAAATATCAATAGTGTAAAATAGTTTATAAAACATTTTTCTAGCAAAGGTTACATTATCTTTTTGTAAGTTAATTCCCTCTAAATATATTAAAGAGCGAACAAAAAATAACATTAAAAAAATGGATGACAAAAAGTTTAGACAACAGCATAATATAGGCGAAAATTTATATATCTTGTGTTTGCATGATATCTTGTTAAAATTGCAAACTACTCAACGTTTGCGTTTGTCGTGGTCATGTAGTTAACTTATATTAATTAAACCTTATAACACCACTTTTCACATAGGTAAACAAAAATTACGTTCTACACTTTACCTCACAGAACTCTGATTTACCTTGCTTATATATATGCATATTTAGTACTAGCTGTTTACTACCTCACCACTAGGTTCGCTAGCACCGCTTGGTTACAAGTACTTATAGTCCAGCCGTTATAACTTTACCTTTGAGGTTTGCGGGCTAAACTAGAAAATTGACATAGGCAACGTTGCATCCAGACCGCAACAGCCCTTATCTAAATTTTACATCCGGCGACTCACAATTGGGAATAATGTAGAAAGGTACAATTTCTTTTTTTTTTATGGGAATTAAAATCTTTTTAGTGTTTAGCTGGGAAGTACTTTTTTACTGATTATATATAGGTATCAAAGAACTAAGCCAATCTAAGACAGTTTTAACTTAGATCGGAACCGGAAACAAATTAGCCAAGGGACAGGATGGAGCCAAACGCTCAAGATATACAATGTTGTGCTCCCCTCAGAGGTAAAGTTAGAATGGCTGGACTAGGTGCAGTGCAGAATGAATACGTTTCTGGCGACCATAGCTAAAGGGCTAAGGCGGTGGCTTCCCATGCACCCTGTCAGGGTTCGATTTCCGATGTGACCACTAACAGTTTTTTACCCTGTGCCGCTCCCATAGTACTGATTTCGGAAGTCATGTAAAGCTGTTGGTCTCCGACCCCAGGTTAAGTGTTAGAGAGGGCTACTTAGCTCGATAATTATATAGAAAGGGATCTTCTCAATTTTTCAGCTGAAGAATATTTTCGATAGTAGATATCTGATATACATAGATAAGAAACAAAAATTAAGAATACGATGGCTTTCACCGGAAAAGCCTGAGTAATGAAAATCGGGAAAATGTTTTATCCCTGTATATAGCGACGTGAGTACTAAAATTATGAGGAATTTTCCCCTTATCACGAATATCATAAGGTTTTTACAATCGAACCATTATTAAGCACGTTGGCGCTGGAAATGTGCCGATTTCAGTGAATTTACATTCTGTTAGGATTGGGCTAGGTTGGGTATTGATAGGTTATGTTAGTTAAGGCCAAGTACTATGAAGGGTTTAACCAACTATGCTACAAACCGATTAATAATAATTCTAACCAAACTTCAACATGACCTAACCATATCTAACAAACCATCAATTCTCAACCTAGCCCTATCCTGACAGAATGTAAATTCACTGGAATTGACACATTTCCAGTGCTAACGTCCTTAATAATGGTTCATTTGTAAAAAAAATTTATACTCGTGAGCTGGGGAAAATTCTGTACAGTTTGTGTACCCACATATAATTATGAAAAAATAATCTTTTTCCATTTTTCCTCAGCTTCGTATTTTGTTCAGCTTTTTAAAAAACTATCATATTCTTGTATCTTGGCTACGTACGGTATCTACTACAAAAAAATGTTCAGCTGAACACAGCCTCTGTTCTATGTAATTATTACCTTTAGCTTTAACATCACGAAGTAAAATAAGACGATCTTTAACCTTTCATTTAAAGTATTATTATTATTAAATTTTAAAAGATTCAAAAACCAACTCAGGTCCTAGAACCTTGTGAAATTAATCTATATATTTGAACGAATTTATGTGTGTTTGTCCTTTATGCATTACTAAAACACTCATCGGATCTCTATGAAACTTGGGGAAGTTGTAGAGGTCACTTCCAGCACAGAATATAGACAGATACACAAACCCCACGGTATAGGAAATAATGAAATGGGCAGTTCATGGTATTTCTCAAAATGAAGGCACTGAGACGGTCGCTAACTGGCTCGGCGTTGCCAGATCATAATGCAGGATTCCTATTCTCCCGTGGTGGAGGGAGAAAGACAGAACGGACAGAACCTGCAGTCGGACAGGACACCGAGGGCAGGGCCCGGAAAACATCTGCTTACATTCACTGAGTTGTATTTGCTTCGCATATTTTGACCCTAGACATCCTCTTGTTTGAATTTTAGACAAATTCTCAAATTACGGTATTTGCCTATTTTATGCACTTGTAAATAAAGGGGATTATTTAATTGTATTCTTAATTAACAAGTTTGTGAAACTTATTTATGATAATTTATAAAATCAAATTATGAAACAATTAATTGTTTAAGGATGATAAGCCAAAATTTGTATTCTGCACGTGGCATTTGTTCTTTGTATTAAGACAATATATGTTTTATATCCAAAATTTGTATTCTGCACGTGGCATTTGTTCTTTGTATTAGGACAATATATGTTTTATATGTCCTATCTAATTTTCAATTACTCAGGTTATTGAACGAAAATAACGCCCCACTGATAATACCATATCTGAAGAAACATTTAGATTTACTTATTTTTTAAATAGTTGATTATGCTATGTGGAAGAAATTGTAGTTTGACAACACCAATCAAATAATAAAGTATAATAATTAATTATATTAGAATTTATTTTGGTGATTTTTTTATAAATTTTTATGTATTTACTATTATAATTTTAAATATATTTACAACAGTAAGCCTATACTTACTTTACATGGGCAACATGTTTTTTCCATGTTTTATTTTTACTCAATTGTGTACAAAATCTAGGCCTCACACAAAGTTATTCCAAACTTGTCAGTGAAGTCCTATGGTAAACAACAGAAATAAAAACGTAGTATAGAAAAAATATGTGATTTTTTAAATTTGTATTTTCTAGTAATTACTAAGATTGGGCAGTTTAGGGCAGGCAGTGATTTAAACAAATAAAAATTGTCAATAAAAATATGTTAATGCGAATATTACCCATATACGTTTTAACAGTAAAAAGATGTACAATAATATTAAACTCCATACATACAATATCTTTTGGACTGCTAATGCCATACACGCGGGACTGTTGCAGTTGACAAGAGACCAGAGACTATACGTAGCGAGGGAATTCTTGTGGCCGGCTGGCCAGCCACAGTTTGGCAACCGCGCTTGACCAGTATTTACTACTAGCGCCGCGTATGATCTGGCCGGTGAGTTAAGCGGTTTCACGTTTCAAAATTTAGCATTGCGTGGGGCTTCTGTATCTGTCTATATTCTGTGCTCCCGGGAAGGTTGCTGGTTTGGTTTCATTCACTTCCAACTCAAGGGCTCACCCCAGTGGCCTTTAAAGTGTCAATGACAATGTAATGGAGTTACTTTATTTACTTGACATCATCTTACCCCTTAGATGAAAACAAATAAAATGACCACTTTTAAAATAGACGAAGCGATGCTTATTGAAATTTATTTTTCAATAAGCATCGCTAAAACAATATTGTTTTAATTCAATTATTAAAACAATATTGTTTTCATGTATGGGGAGGAACATCTGCCCATAATCTTAGCAAGATTTTACTCCTCCAAAAAAAGGCTATAAGGACGCTGGCAGACCTGGGACCACTTGAAAGCTGCAGAGAAGCTTTTAAGACTTTAAAACTCATGACTGTTGTCATGGGCCTTGATTGGAATGATTGGAACTAGAAGATACACATACATGTATAGTGGTAATGACCCACCCACCCACCCATACACGTACAGTAGTATTTACCCACCCACCCACCCATACACGTACAGTAGTATTGACCCACCCTCCACCCATACACGTACAGTGGTATTTACCCACCCGCCCACCCATACACGTACAGTGGTATTGACCCACCCTCCACCCATACACGTACAGTGGTATCTACTCTGTAGTTGTCCAGACAGTTGAAATGGAGTTACCAAGAACTAAGGATACCCACTCCCACAACACCCGGAGAGCAACTGACTACCTCCTTCCTGGACACCATACTACACGGTACAGCAGGAAACCATCCTACATGGGAAGAAAAATCTTCAACACCCTACCTCTCAACCTAAAAAATCTTGGAGGGAATGAGTTCAAGAAAAGCCTTCAAGGCTGGCTCGTGGACAGACCCTTTTACACCATGACAGAATTTTTTGACTCTGTAAACAGTACATTGTAAAGCAAGAGACCTGAAGATTTTAATTCATTGTAAATTTTGACGCCATTACACTTCTTTATGTTGTTGTAAATAAAGAACTTTTGACTATTGACTATGTTAATCCCATATCAAGGCACAAGTAAACAGCTAGTGCTTGTACTTCTTAAAACATTATTTCAAACATAATATAAAAATGGAACTTGTTCATAATATGGAACATTATGATGTTCATAATATGGAACATTATGATGTTCATAATGGAACATAATATAAAAAGTGCTACATAGTCAATAACGAAAACAGTTGTTCAAGGTTTTGATACTATTCTTCAATATATATTTTTGTACTGGACTATTAAGCTAAGAGATCGTAAACACCATGGGGGAAAAAGAAACCCAAACAGTCACAATCCAGTTTTAAAGCGCCGGTAATCTCCAACTAATCAACAATAATGAAATAGTCCAATACGAATAAATAATTTTCAAAAAGAGACAAGAATAAAACCCACGTTTCTTGATTTTAGCATCGACTATAGAAATAATTACACAGACTAGGACAATGCACTTGCTGTAGACATGCACCTCTTTTGCTATGCAATGGTTAACGGTCTGTTTGGTGTACTATTAGCTCAGCTATTCACTTCAATGTGTGGTAGAGAGACACAGAGTGAGAGATAAAGAAGGAGACTGCTGGCACTACCTGTCAAAACCGAACAAGAACTAATTTCACACAACAGGAAGACCGGCTTGATGGATCCAGCAGCAGTGGATGGAGCAGTCGTTTTGTTTTTATAGTCAATTATTTTAGTCTCACTGCCTACAGAAAGACAAATTTATACTACACCAAATCTGAGTACATACTTTTAATTATTAGATAGTAGGGGATACTCAGGAAGGACTTTTTTAAAAAGAGTTCATAAAAATACTTAATGTATTTAGTCTCATTAGTTCTGAGAAAACCAATCATTAAATAGATATATTTTATATAAAAATACAATTAAAAAATTAAATATAAATTTTTTAACTAGTTCTTTTCAGCCAGAACTTTTCTTTCTTTTAATGCTTTAACTGCCTTCCAATAAGAAAGAATAAAGCCTTGAACGTCACTTGTCTCTTGATATCTTTTTACCAACAACTGTTCAATCTTCAACTTCGGCTGCATTTCCACATCTGAAATAAAATATGCATCTGTACAGATTTCAAATTAACTTTCAATAATAACATTACAAGATATCAACAACTGAACAGTAATAAGAGACATCTTTCTAGTAAGAGATACAGCTAGTAAATTTCCAACCAAGCTATCTAACTAAGATTCTGAAAAGTGTATGATAGTACAAACTGAGAAGTAAAACATTTCACTAATAACTTCTCGATCATGGGATACTTACAAAATCATGTAGTGTAGTTTAGATTTCGATGTAAATCCTGCTTAGAGCCTGATTAAAACATATCTCTATTGTGAAATTTACAATCGAAACTTCTCAGGAGGTTTCAACTATTGAAAGATCTCATCTTCAACATCCCGTAATCGCTGTATCTTTAAATTATATAACAGAGCATTGATTGTTATTTTAAATAGTGGAAGATAATCCAACAAAAATCTGTAATAGAAATTTATTTCAATACATTGTGGGCATTTCAATTTGCTCAGAAATTAAATTACACTGATTCTTTCGGTAGTGGATTACAATAACACTCCCTACACAATGTGAAACCGATTCATTCACTGAGAAAAATCACTCTACAATGGTACTACAATGTAATTCATACATGAAGTAGAAAAAAGTACAGTAGAACCTCTTTAATCCGAACCCCCGTGATCCGAACGTCCACTAATCCGAACGCCGCCGCAGGAGCCGTTTAACGTTGGCCGTTGAATGAACTACAACGGAATGCGCGCGAAACAGTACTGTTTATTCACTATGTTTACTACTGTATTAAATAAACACTGTATTTTACTTTATAAAGCATTTTTCACTTTTCCCGCAACAATTACGATCCATTTTAGCCACGTTTTAGCTATTGTTATGTAAAAGCAACAATATGTTCTGTAATCCGAACATTCCTTAGTCCGAACTACCCCCGGTCCCAATTAGTTCGGATTAAAGAGGTTCTACTGTAATTAACAAAATGAGGAACTCTACAGATAGCCATCCACTAAATATATGTTCTACAGATTGATACGATATTGTTGAATCCCTCCCTACATAGATTTGCCTATGGCCCATCTTCTAGACACATAATGCTCGTGATAAAAATTCCAAAATTAGGTTAAGAAAAATATTACACAAATTTAACTGAAAGTTGTAACGCACCTATCTAAAATTTATTAAGTTAAAATAATTTTTTTGATTCATAAATAATAACGTTGTTCTCTTGAAAAATGTGTATTGAACATAGTTTTACTATCTAATGGAAAAGTACTTACACTGAAAAGTATTCCCATTGTCTTTGGTTGTAAATTTTACAAATTCAGAAGTGTCTGAGGAAGTCTTGGCTGAAGTGTTGAGGGTAAATATCAAAGTATCTTTTGGCACGTGGATAACATTACATAAGAAGTATTTTTTGTAATAAAATATTCCTCTTTGATACTGTGCCAATTCTTGCTTAAATAATTTCTTCTCCAATTCAATTCCTGCAATAATTAAAAGCTAGTCATCGTTATATTTTTGGTAATGTATTATCAGCATAACATTATGGAATTGAAAATTTATTATTTATTCCTAAGAATTTACAATGGAAGAAATTAATAAATATTTTGTCTCTAAGATAGAAAATAATAATTGTTAAATACAAGTCTGCACAAAACTAAAAATGGAGATCATTGTTTTAAAGTAAAATATCATGAACACCAGGACAATTAGGTTTTGGTAGAAATCAAAAACAAGTGAAACATCTTGTAGGCCTAACATAAGTTTAGTACTGTTTAAGTGCAAGGTTCTAAAATTAGTGATTAGTTTTGACAAGCCACCCTCAGACCAAAGACATATACAAAGGAATACCTCAACTTCCAATCCCCCAGGTCTGAGAATTTTAAAGATAGTTTATGGAAATCATGCACCATTTTGTACTTTCTCATACTTATACTGTGGAAATTGTTTATTTCACTTGTTGGTGCAAATAAAATTAAATATACATAATTATGAAAATATAATCACACAATGGCAATCGTTTTTAATTTTTTATTTTATACAATACAATCTAATAGTTTTTGATTTTCCAAATCACCTAACACAGATTATTTCACTAACATCTGATTTCAAAAACAGAGAACCAGCATTTCGAAAAAAAACTTATTTGTAAATCAGTTTGATACAACAAAATCTGACAGACAATTATGCAAAAAGATGTTTAGTTGTACTGCTAGAAGAGATGTGTGAATCAAACTTCAACTTAACAATAATTATTTGTTATTCAACTTATAACAAGTTGAAGTTTAAGTAATTAATAACTTAACAATAATTAAAATTCAAACAGGTTTAGATGATGTAATCAGGAGCAACATTATTAGCCAGCTTTGATAAGTCAGCATTTTGAAATCTGAGATCTTCAATCACATCATTTAGAGATACTACGAATGTATAAAGTAGAAACTGCAAGGGTCAACTATCATAAACTTACTCACCATTTTGTAGGGTACAAACTTTGTTCATAAGAATTGACAGTTCTTCTTCATCAGGAACATTCAAAACAGTGTTTTTTAACAAACCTTTTGCTACTTGTATCTTACTTCTTAGTACATCTATTTCATTTTCTTTTTCAAAGACTTTTTGCTTTATGTTATTTACGTCTGTTATAAGTGTCTTCAGCTTGTGTTCTTGTTTCTTCTCTATCTCTGGAAAGTATAAAGTTTTAAATGGTAAAAATGGTTAGATTCACTTGAAAAATAGATAGTAATTAAATAAATAAAGCTAGAGGAGACCCACTGTGACATACAATAAATTAATTATTATTGATGTTTCACCGAGGGATCAAAATATAAATTTAGTAAAATTCAGACTTTGCTGTATCCAGGTATTTTATTTTACAAATTGGAAAGGCTAAATTTTAAATGTAAAAATGTAGTAACAGCTGATGCTACTAATAAAAATAAATAAAGAGAAACAAAAAATCCATAAAGATAACATAATAATTTGGAGTCTGTGGAGCCAAAGCAGACAGTGGGAAGGTGAATTTCACAAGAGAGATTCAAGATTCAAACTGTTTTAGGTTAGGTTAAAGGGCACTAGGCCAGGAATTAGTATATTAGAGAGATAGGACATCAGCAAACTTACCTTAAAAGACAAGTTCACTAACATCAGAGTAGTAGTCACAAACACAAAAATACACAAAATCTCACAAATTTTCAACACCACAGGCATTTTCTTCAGGTGAGTAGAGGGAGTAGAGGCAACCTCTCTCCCTCTACTCACCTGAAGAAAATGCCTGTGGTGTTGAAAATTTGTGAGATTTTGTGTATTTTGTGTTTGTGACTACTACTCTGATGTTAGTGAACTTGTCTTTTAAGGTAAGTTTGCTGATGTCCTATCTCTCTAATATACTAAGATTCAAACTGTTTATTTCCCCAAAAGTTGAAAATAAATTTACAAGTTAAGCTAGGTTAACACTATGTAACATGTTTATAAAACATCGTGTTTTAAAACATTAGTGTGTTTAGTAAACATGTTTTATAACTTGTTGTACACATTATTGTATTTTCTACTTGTTGTACAAGTTTTAAAACAGCTATTGAAAGTTTGAGTCATCATGGCAACACCACACGATGATGCTGCACTTGCAGCAGCAGTATGCGTTATTTTAAACTCGGCAAACTGGCGGTTCCAAAAGGCGGTTTTGGGTGCGCCCATATCTGCTGGCCCGAAGCAAACACAGTGGAATTGATATTCTTACTTATTTTGAATGGGACGATTGGGATCTTTTGTCAGGTGAACAACTGTGGACTAACGGGAGTTTTCACAACTTTGTACGTATGACTAACAAAGATTTCGAATACCTTATTTCGTTGATTGGACGCCGCATATCAAGAAAAGATACATGTTTTAGAGATGCGATTCCAGTAAAAGAAAGACTTGCAGTTTTTGGCCTCTGGTGTTTAAAAAAAATTTAAAACAAGTTATACTGTGTAAACAGATGTTGTAGCATGTTACATAACAAAAGTTACAGATTTCTTTTGATCTTATCCAACACGCTGCAGGACCATGTAACATGTTATAAAACACGAAAATTTGTTTTAAAACATTTTCCTTAAATTTGTTTTAAAACATCATGTTACATAGTGTAAATATAGCTTTGTATAGATCAATATACTTATTCAAGATCAAGATTCTTCTCTTGGTTTAGTCTTAAAACAGGAAACCTTTCATGCTTTTTTAGTATAAAAGAAAAAAAATTTCAACAAAAACAGTACTCTCATTTTTTAGATATGATCATAAGCTGATGCCCTCAGAGAGAAAATGAACAAGTTTTGTTTTGAATTTTCTACTGTTCTAAGCAATGTAGAAAAAAACACTATTTTACTCATAAATTGTTTGCATGGACAATAAACTCGGACTTGTCTTTGTCCTTAGTATACATAAACAGCCATTCTTTTTTAAATAATACTCAAAGGCTCAAAGGGTAAAAATGAACAAACAAAAAATAAATCTTTAAATTTTAACCCAATAAACAAGTAATTGAAAGGTACTAGTGTGGGATGCTAGTAATATAAAAAATTTTTTAAATTTGTTTTTCGATTTGTAAGAAGTTTGTAAACGGCTGTTTAGTGTGCATTGACATGAGTCAAATTTTGTATGTTTTCATTGTTGTTTATTTACAACCAGTGATCAGCTGATTAGTTAGAAAGTTGAATAGTAAAAGCCCTCTATTTACTTTGATTTAAAACATGATTTTAAAAATTGATTTTGTTTAGTTTTTTGTGTAATGGACAGGACATGCAACGGATAGGAAAAATAATATCTAACATTAGGAATACATATTTATGAGTTAAATGATACAAATTTGAATTACCAAAATTGTGTGCTATTAAGAACAGGTATAAGTCCACTTTTTATGACTAAAATAACAATTCTTATCTAAATTCAAATTTTTTAAAACACATATATAAAAGTTTATATATTCTTCTAAAATGTTCTTCTGAAATAATGGTGTAACAAATTAACTTATGAGGGTATTAATTAATTTATACAAGCATATTAGATAGGAAAAGAAAAACTTGGCAATAAATGTAGGTCACAACAATTGTTAGCATAAATACAGAACTACGTCTCTTTTAAACCTATCGAGTATGGCCCCTTTTTTCAAAAACATGAAAAATGTTGTGTATAAAAAGAGGCAAATCAGAGGAATAGAGAGATTATTTAGACAAGGACAGATAAAGAAAAGAAAGCTCTTCTATATGTTAAAAATCAAGAAAAGTTTCCAATCCTAAAATGATGGAAAAATATAGAGTAAAAAAGCAACTTTGTGTAAGAAAACAGCTAGAGAAAAAAATTCAGGAAAGACATTAGAAAGTAACAGATTGAATGTGATTGGTTCTTATCACATCAAACTTTTAAAAAGCTGTTAATAAAGTTTTATGTTTACTTCCTCACAGTCCTGTTAAAAAGCTGGCTGTTCCAGGAGTTCATCGACGACACTCAAAAATGTAGGTTTGTTAAGTGTTTGTCCAATCTAAAGAAATATCGTACAACATTTTATTACAAAGGAAAGAAAGATATTGTTATTTATTTATATGAAAGGAATAACATTTGTCATGAGGCTCCAGGAAAGAGGGACAGAGATCTGTAAAAAAATTCAGATACGGACACTTAGCTTGGTACAAAAAAAGGCACATTTTAATCAGTATAAATGAATCATGAGAACTTGTCATAACAGAAAACAAAGATTGTAATATTTCTAAAAGAAAATTGTATTGACTCCACCCTGACCACAAACTACCTGTTTCAGAGATGCAACATAATTGTGCATTTTTACACATTACGTAAATTTACCTTTCATTTATTATACTTGCACTCACTAAATATTTTGAGGGTAATGATACAAAGCACTTCTTGTCGAGGTGTGTACAATTTTTCAAATACAGTGTTTGTACAATCATATATAGCATATCAATAAAAAAGATCACTAAAATAGTTTTGATTACTTTGTAACTTATTCCTACAATTAAAATGGAAATTTTTGTCTGGCAGCTTTTATTTTCTTATCTAATACCCTATTGATTGGTTGTTTTAAATATAACCACTTAAGACTTTGAAATTTAAAGAACTAAGGCCTATAAAGCAAGGTAAAGTGAACTTGTCTCATCTGTTACAGTTACAAAAACATGGTTTAACCCATGACAGAAATATAGCTAAAGAATAATACTTTGCGTATTATAACACTGAAAGTATATGTTATTAAACTGCGTATCACAATTATATTTGCATTCATTTACTTAATTTATAAATGAGTTAAAAATTTCAAGAGTGTGTCCAATTTTTAAGAAGGGCCCAAAAGAACATCCAAGTAGTTATAGACCAATTTCTATCATTCCTACTATTTCTAAAGTCTTTGAGCTAATAATTTTTGAACAGATATATTTGTTTTTGTGAACAATAATCTCCTCTGTACTGAACAATATGGGTTCAGAATGGGAAAATCAACATTTGATGCCATGGACGACCTCACAAAAAAAATCCATCAAGCTTTTGAGACCAAGGCCTTTGCTCGGGCCACTTTTTGTGACCTGAGCAGGGCCTTTGATTGTGTGGATCACACTAATATCATAAATAAATTAAACTATTATGGCCTTTCAGGAAATTCTCTTGAGTTTTTTAAATCATATTTTGAAAATAGACGGCAAGTGGTACAAATTGGTCATAGAACTTCACAGGAACTGCAACTTGAATGGGGTGTACCACAGGGCTCAGTTTTGGGCCCACTGTTGTTTCTTATAAGTATTAATGATTTGCCTTATTATGTGAATGCTCAAACCATACTTTATGCGGACGACACAACTTTTTTTAGTCTTAGTGATGACCTAAGTGAGCTAAATAATTTAGCATCTGACTCCCTTCAATCTGCTAATACTTGGTTTAAATTAAATGGATTTTTATTAAACAGTGACAAAACCAAATCTATAAATTTCATTCTTAAAAAAAATAAATTTTCTGATGTTTGTGATAACAGCTTTGTTGATACTGTAAAATTTTTAGGAGTTTATTTTGACAAGTCTTTAAATTGGAATGTACATATAAATTTTATTAGTAAAAGACTATCTAGGGTGATTTACCTATTGTTACGACTAAAAACTGTTGTTCCTGGGAACTATTTGAGAACTGCCTATTTTGGTTATTTTCAGTTGATAATTAGATATGGTTTGGTACTCTGGGGAAATAGTTCAAACATACAAGGTATACTTATTTTGCAAAAAAAAGCTATTAGAGTATTAAAGGGATTACATCCTACTGAGCATTGTAAACCTTATTTTAAAGAACTTGGACTACAAACTGTCATCAACCTATATCTTTTTGATGTTCTCATGTACGTTTTAAACAATCCACATTCACTCAAGCTAAATCATAACATCCATCACTGCAATACTAGAGGTAAAAATGGTACAACTATACCATTTTATCGTCTAAGTAAAACTTTAAGTAGTCATGTTGTTATATCACTGAAGGTTTACAATGTCCTTGTGCCAATGATTAAAAAGTATAGTGTAAAAATCTTTAAAAATAAGTACTATGACTGGCTGCTCAACCATCCTTTTTATCATATAGATTAATTTTTTAATATGCGTGACATAAAGTTTTAAGACTAAACATGATTATACTCTAATGCTATATATAAGACATATGTATTTAGCCTATTGTGTATTAATTAAGTAATGACTTGGCTGTTTAGCTGCAATGTGACTTTGTCAATAATTTGTAAAATTCTTATGACAAATAAAGAAATTTGATTTGATTTGATTTGATTGATATATTCTTTAAAGAAGTGAAATATTAGTTCAAACGTCCCGTCCGTTACAAAAGAATGGCTGCAAAATACCTTCACTCAATTGACTATTCCATTCAAAATTTTATTAACCCTCCCGGCGTTACTTGTCGAAAATTCGACCGCAATAGCGGCGCTCTGAATGATACCTGTCGATTCGTCGACATCAAGCAATCGTTTACAAACTATAATGTTAACTCGGTTATTTTTCGTAATAATACATCGTAATATTTATGAATCGATAGAGGAGATTCTACTTTATATCGCACGTCTTTGGATTTCCTCTATTCCCTGGTGAAAAAAATAAATAAATAAAAACAGCTGATTTATACAACGCAATTTTTGTGTTAACAGTCTGTCAGTGTTTCAGAGAATTCATAGAGTACCTTTTTCAGTGTATTAATAAACATTATGATGTATATATTTTCTTTTTATATATAAAATTTGCAACAAAACTGCTATCTTGGTTTTTTTTTATATAGTGAAATAACTCTTACTAGCATAGTGTAAACTTTGAACAAAACTTGGAAAATTTTGATTTTTTACAATACAATCAAGGATAACATCAACAATACTCAAGGTAGTTAAACAAAAATATTGTTCTAATATAGCTTATTTTGTTTACTTTACATTGATATAAAATACTTTAAGATTTTACTTATTTTTGTGTGTGCTCAACATTTTTCTACAAAACGCTGCAAAGTAGCTCAAAAAGGCTGGACATTAAGGAGTGGACTACTGGACGCTGGGAGGGTTAAAAGTTAATCCACAACTCTTTAACGATTTTAGGTCTAAGATTCACCAACAACTAAAAATGCTTGGTTTTTGTAATCATGTTTAAATTATGAACAGTTAAAATATACAACTAATCTACAAGTAAAATACATTTACAAAGTTGTACATTAAAAGTCATGTTTTAATAAAATTTCATAAATTTAATTTGAACCCAAAGCGCTTTCACCGGTTTTTTAAGGTATCTTCAGTTGTAAATATAAACAGAAAACATATGTGTATAAAAATAACAAAATAAATCACTTATAAAATACAAAGTACCAGTTAAATCAATTTTAAACTTAGTGGCTAACTTTATTAAATTACAAAAAAGTAACACGTAATTATGTAAAAATAATGTTTAATGAAACGTGAAATTAATTTTTTTAAGTTTTAGAAACATAAAGAATATATAAATTTTATTTAAAGATAAACTTATAATTGTTAAAACTATTTTATTGTGGATGAAATATAATTATAATGAAAAGTACAAATATTAAAAATTTCAATATTTAGTTGAAACTTTTAAAAGTTTCTTTAATTTATGATACAATAGTAAGTACAACAAAATAATTGAAAACTAGAAAAGAGAAAATAAATGATGTGTTGAAAAAAATGTGCTTGGGTAGAACAACAGACCGAGGATATTTTCATTTTACGTGTGTGCAAACGCAGGAGATTGACTGCCCCAACCCTTTTCATTCATAGACGATGAACATTTTTGATAGGCTGAGGGAGTTAGCCAAAGACATGACTAAGTTGATGCTGCATTCTAGTGGAAGTTTTAGGAACTATCATTGACAGTATCGACAGAAATATTTCATTTCAGATATTTTCGTTAACCGCGTTTGGTTTGAGGCAAAGTAGAAGCTGGGTATATATTTAGTTGCCGCATGCGGAGGTCTTAAATTATTATGAACACTATTACCACATTTATAAATATAATAAGAATATGATATAATAATTATAATATTATAATTCTTATAACATAATAAGAATATAAGAATATAATAATCAATCGTTTCATTTCAATTGGTTGGAACATGCAGGTGTCAAATAATGATATTTATCCTGCAAACCCTATTAATGATAACCGATTTTTGTAATTGTTGAGTGATAAATATAAGTTCACTGGGAAAAAAATACCTGAATATTGATGATCTAATTCATTTAACCTTAAAATATGCTGTGAACATATTTTGCTAGTAGAGTTGCATCTGTCTAGCTTGAGCTGCCTTGATGTATGAAGTATTTTGTCCAAATCAAGTAATAATTCTGGCATCATCGATAACACCGTTGTACTCTGAAACTAAATAACACTTATTTACGTTTGAGGTTATAGTCAAAAACATTTTATGTTCCATTAATTTGGAGAGAAATTGACAATGTTTAGGTATTTTATAATGAGAGTTGAAAACAAATAATTATGTATTGTTTTATACTTTTAGAATGAATATAGAATCAATCCATATGTAGTGGTCCAGCGTGGTTGCTGCAACATTTTAATTATTTTTACACCTAAAAGCACCACTCATCAGAAGTACAAAAAGTATGTTATTTAATTTTTAACATTTTTATTTTACCGTTGACGGCCAATTTGGCTTCAGCAAAACACATCTTTTAAGTGAATTTTGATTTTTGCGGAGAAGCACATATCTCCTCTTAATTCATCCTAGAACATTCAAACTTTAATTTAAGTCCTTACAGGTATGTCCTTAAACTTAAGTATAAGGGCCCAAATATATCTCCAAAGTTTATCATGGATTTTTTTCAAAAATCAATTTTCACACATTTAATTTTTCAAGAAGGTAACAGTTAATTTATCTATTATTTTTGTTGGTGATAGGTATATCAAGGTACTTCAAACTCACAAAGTTTCAAATTGTGAACTAGCATAGTTTTTTAGAAGCAAATTGTTTAATGCTAAACATAGCTTCAATTAATAAATGGTATGACACACATATAGTTAAATACCATTTATTAATATACAAACTATTATTTTTATGACTGATGAGCATTGAGTAGATGCGAGATTTCATCACAATCATTGTGTGATGTTGAAGTTGAGCCAGTTGCTGTAGGGGTGTGGTCTTCCTCAAGATATTACTCCCATGTTTCATAATTTTTTCTGTATTTGTAGGAAGTTCTTGGACCAGCAGGTCCAGCAGGCATTATGCTCTTGATTGACAGATGGAATTTTCCGAGCCACCGCTGTTGTCACAAACAGGCAATGGTACCACGTTCCTCCCAAGTTAACATCACTCTCTTTGATGTTGTATAAACTCTTTGTCTATTTGTAAGTCTGTCCACGGATTTACACGTTTTGAAGCACTTAACTTTGTTGACTGCTACAAGCACAAATCGATAAAAAGATCGGGTTCCAGGAATTTTGAGGCATTCTTTGAATTGAACTTCCAAGTTCTGTTTCGTTCTTTTTTTATTTCCCTACTGTCAACGTACAACCCTTTAGAGTTTTCAGAGCAAAAACTAAACGTATATATTATTAGCATTGGGTAAATAAGCAGGCTACTGTTCATCCTTTTGTTTACTCTTTTTTTGATGAGGACTTGAGACTGATTAAAAACCATAGTCTTGTATAATAAGCAACCATGGACAGCACAAAAACTGCAGTAGTTCATACTTTCCAAAAATAACTCATTGAAGATATAAAAAACATTGAAGATATTAAAAAGTTATATACTTTTAACGGCAGACTGACTTTTAAAATAACAAAGAATGAAACAGAACTTGAACATTCAAAGAATGTCTCAAAATTCCTGGAACACAATCTTTTCATCAACATGTGCATTTGGCAGATAAAAAAGATAAGTGCTTCAAAACGTCTAAATCTGTAGATTTCAAAGAGTTTATAACATCAAAGAGAGTAGTGGTAACTTTGGAGGAATATGATACCATTGCTTGTGTGTATGACTAACAGTGATGGCTCGGAAAATTCTATTTGTCAATCGAGAGCAAAATGACTGTTACTGGTCCAAGAAATTCCTTCAAATACAGCAAAAATGATGAAACATGGGTCACTTTGACTAATATCTTAAGGAAGACCACACCCCTACAGAAACTGGCGCAACTTCAACATCACACAATGCTTGTGTGATGAAATCTCGCATCTACTCAATGCCTCAATGCTCATCAGTCATGAAAATAAAAGTTTGTATATTAATAAATAGTATAACTATATGTGTGTACATTGTTTTATATATTTTCCGCCATAACAAAGCATAATACTTAGATATGTTTAGCATTATAAGTAGCTGGAGCGATATTGTTTTTTTTTTTTTTTTTGTTTTTTTTTTTTTTTTTTTTTTGCAAAAGATATTAATCCTTGAACTTTGAAAATTTTGAAGACTTCAAAATTTGTTTCTAAGAAACTATGTTTGCGTTCAATTTGAAACTTAGTGAGTTTGAAGTACCTCAATATAGCTATCACATAAAAAAATGACAAATAAATTACCAGTTGCCTTTTTGAAAAATTAAATATGTGAAAATTGACTTTTGAAAAATATCCATGATAAACTTTGATGATATATTTGGGCCCTTATACTTAAATTTAAGGAAATACCTGTAAGGACTTTAAGTTCTTACTCTTCTGAAGAGATTGGTTTTTGTTTGAATGTTCTAGGATGAATACACAGGTGATATGTGCTTCTCCGCAAAGTTCGAAATTCAGTTAAAAGAGGTGTTTTGCCAAAGCCAAAATGGCCACTATTGGTAAAATAAAAGTGTTAAAAACTAAATAACATACTTTTTGTACTTCTGATGAGTGGTACTTTTAGGTATAAACATTTTGCAGCAACCAATCAAATTATTTCTGGACCACTTCATATGGATTGACTATACTGATATCCAAAATTATTATACAAAACAAAATATTTTACTATAAGTCAGGATTGCAGATACTGAATTAATTTAGTCAGTCTTATTTTTGTACAATGAAGGAATTGATTAGATACTTTGAAAACTGACTGAAATGGGTCAAGAATTGGCCATATTTAGATGAGAGATACATGCATTATACAAAAATTATAATTTTTACTGAAAAAAAAAATAATAATAAAAATTCAATTTCACAACTATGTATTTTTTACCGATTTCCGTTATGGTAAGTAATTTTGATTCATATATTTTTAGTATGAAATTTTTTATGGTGAACACAAATATTGAAAACTATTTTCGTCTTTAAAAATTATTTTTAAAGATATGAAGGAAAAAGTACTTAGGTATGTGGTTAATTGCGCTCAGCGACCATTACAAACAGCAACTATTAACTACATAAAAATAATTTGCCTATATTTGATTCATACTCTCAGTAATACTGGAGGGCAAAAATGCTATAAAACTTACAATTTATGGAGACAGACTAAGTAGGTCCTATATAATATTGTACCTCCTTTTCAGGTATTAGTCGTTCTTCAGAATGCTGAATCTATCTCTAATCCGGCAATTTTATTGGCCAACATGCCCCCACATACAAGTACAGTGGTATACAAGTATGGTACCATCCACCCACACTTACGATGGTATTGAGTAATATGTATACTATATTATACGATCCCACCCGCCTACTATTTAAGTTCTGTGGTATTGACAGTATTCACTTGGGTAGTGACAGTAATGTAATCATGTACCGTGGTTAGCATCGTTGGAGGTCAGACACCTGAATTCAACAGAAATCTCGAATTGTTATGAAGGATATTTTAAGTTCTAGGTTATGTTCCTGAAAACTGTTTTATGAATAAAAATTGCATTCTTATTTTTCTGCAAACCCAGTCATACCTATATGTACAGAGTGAAAAAAACACCATTTATAAAAAAATAACAACAGTTTTCCAACTTTTTGTGAAAAATTAGTTTTCCTCATGATTATATGTTCTTTCCTGATAATCTAACTTTATTTAAACAACTTCAAAATGGCAATTTTTTTAATGGGAGTGAAACTACATAATTACCCACATTTCCTAAGACATCTAGGATTAAGAAACATGCATAAAATCCTAATAGCACAAACGTGATTATCATTTGGAACGTAGGCTACCCTACGACTTATATAGAAAATATAGTACTTATTAGCCTATATAAATAATTGAGTAGATTACGTACATCACTACACATCCCTAATAATAAAAAACACAATAAATCAGTAATCCTTCCCTGAAAAATAATAACCACTCAGGATTGGTGCTTGTTTATGGTACACACAGAGCTGAGTAACATGTTGAGTGTTTTGAGTTTGAGTGACTATTGGCGGACTGGCGGTTAAAATTTTTTTCTAATTGTCTATGGTTGGCTCATTTTTTCTCCATATTACAAAATTATACAAAGATAATACACGTTTTGTCTATAAACAGATCTTCTATTATACCAACTTATATTGGTACAATAGAAGGTCTATGCTATAAGGTAAATATGGTTTGTGTGACACTTATTTAAGCACTAAAATGCAGGATTTGATGATGATACAATAATAATATCACCGATTTTCTTCAAACTTGCAGAGATTGATCATATTTACACACTGTTTTTGAATAACGTGTAATTTATAGCTACGTTAAATCGAGAAAAGGAAGGATGATAGTTTACATTTTATGTTTATTTAGATTAGTTGAAAACATAATTTTGTCATATATTCAGGGCCACCACACGGTTGGTGCTATCTTTGCTACGGCAACGAGGCCCGTGGGCCCGCAAGGACAGGGAAAAATTAAAAGTAAAAAATGTTTAATAAATCATAGACAGAAAAAATAATGAAACCACTATGACTAGATTTATGTGTACCAATTACATTACATCAGAGTTATATAAATTGGTTGATTGGATAAATGCACTGCGTTGCGTACAAATCGTGTCTGAATCTACAACAGTTGTGAGTAATAAAACTACCACCAGCTGACGTGAACATTATAACACGTGACACCATGTTATCAGTGCGAGTGCAGAAACAGAACACTGCCCGCCGGGCCCGCCCTCTGCGACTCCAATATTCATAAATGTGTGTATTGCATTCAAGAATCAAGGAAACCATTAAGAATAATTTGTTCGATACCAGTTTCTGTTGCATCTGCAGAAAAGGTCATTTAGTCAGTTGGGCGGCGTATTGAAAACATGGCAACGTTCATCAGTGACTCAAGAACGTCTTATTTTACTTGAAGTGTTAACAATTGAACAGAGTCTTGCATACAGTCTTGACTTCAGTGATGTAATTGTAAATTTCTCAATTATCAAAACCAGAAAAATGTAGTTTTCATTCTTTCATTAAATTATCAGAACTCAAAATCTACAATGCAACATATACCTTCCATTTATGTGAACATGGTTTTTAGTTTTTAATTTAAGTGGATTTTAAGAAGACCAAGTTTTGTAAAATACTTATTAGATTTTCGTTTATTGAGTTTGTTTCGTTATAAGCATATATTTGCTTTGCTTACTTCACTTTTACAAAGGCTGTATCTTCTGCTTCTTAATATCCCAATGATAAAATTAAGTTGTGTTTTCAACGTATCAGAAAACAGATAAAATAATAATATAATTCCATCAATACGTATTCAATTAGCTTTAGGCTAGCCATTAAGGCCCCAATGACTTTTAGCAACGGGCCCAAGGAATGATGTGGGGGGCCTGCATATATCTTACATGTATATATAAATATTTTGAGCAAGGATATTATGGATATATTCCTGCTTTTTCGCTGTGTTGCGATAAAAAATATAATTCACTTAAAGTATTATTTGTATTCATTGTTAAAGCCTCCTGAGCTGATATAAATGAAAAATATTAAGGTTAACGTATGATTATTATGAAACTAAATAATGAACAAGTAATCAGTCAAAGTAGCGTAGAAGTTAGACCCATGTGGGTTCCTTTACTTAAAAACACACTTGATAAAAAGTTCAATACACTCATGACGTCATCTAACCAGAATCCTACACCACCTGCACCTACAACAATTAAACACCCCATGAGTTTACGTCCCCGTCCCCGTACCTGAGTCACCGCATTTTTGGCGATCTCGGAGCGTACGTCCCTGACCTCGTTAGTCTGCGTATGGTTGTTGTGAAGTGTAGTGTGTATATTTGTCTTGTCCCCGTGTTTTATCACCTTGGAGGGAACTTCGTAGACACTGCATTTGGATTGTATCATCCTCACTTCGTGCCTGGGACGTCTAGACGCCATCGTCACTGCGGGTCGTAAGACTTCATCATTTTTGTAATATTTGATTATTGTATTATTTTATTCCTAATAATTGTTGTCTTTTCAGGTTAAAATGTAATTGTAATAGTAGTCACAGTCCTTCCAAATCATATATATCATTTTTTGTGCATGTTGAATGTTATTTTAAATTAATAGTGTTTTTCAGGTACCATATATTTATGATTAGTTAATGTAATCTTATTTCAGTCTGATTTGAATATTAATTTTAATTGTGTTTTGACATTTTCGTTGATATCGTGACCTTGACAGCGCCTAATTGGCTATATTAATTTAACCCGGTTAGTAACTTTTTTTATATTTAGTAGAAGTTCATTTTGTTGTACCCCATTCTAGGATCTAGGTTAAAATGTAGATAATTATTAAAGTAGATACGTTTATTAGTTTAAGAACGTAGTTTTATAACATGGTTGTGTAGATGTAATTTAGTTTTTAGCACTTGAAAAATGTTTGGGTTTTACCAAATCGAAACATCGTGATTGTTAATTTTCACGTAATGATGGCAAATGTCCAACTACCTTTGTCTCCCTCATATTTTTCAATATTGGGAACCTGTGAATAATGTGAAAGTACAGTGGTATTGACCCACCAGCCCGCCCATACACGTACAGTGATTATCCGCCCACCCATCCATACATGCACAGTGGTATTGACCCACCCATACACGTATAGTAGTATTGACCCACACACCCACCCCTATACGTACAGTGGTATTAACCCACCTGCCCACCCATACATGTACATTGGTATTGTCCCACCCGCCCACCCATACACGTACATTGGTATTGACACAAGTCAAAAATTAAACGGCTTTTGGTGTTACATTTGTTTGCAGTCTTTGGATTTAATATATCGATGGATTTAAAAACTCGATCTGAAGTGTTAAATTTTAATTTATTCTCGGTAACAATCTTTACATAAAAATTCAACAAATCTATATTTAAGAATTTGTGGAATATTTTGTTCGAATCTTATGGTAATCATTGATAAATTGAAGTTCCCAAACTAAAAGGGCGTCAAACGAAATGGAAACCTTGTTTCTTTTACAATCATTCATAAAGGTTGTAAACGGAACAGGCGATTGGATTGAAAGACAAATATTGATAGCTCACAATAAAAATTACGTAAACTTCAATAGTTAGTATTATTGATTAGAATGTATAAATTGTATATACACTAATCATTGTTAGCAGTGATAAATCCAGAGTACAATTTTTAAGAAAAATCAAAGCTTGAATAGTAATGACGTATTGTATATTGGAAAACTTCACATTCATATGAATTACCTATTTTTAACCCTAAAAAAAAGTAATACCCTCGAAAATACCCTCAACCAGTGAAATTACCATCAAATTCCCAACGCTGCTCAAGATCCTAAGGTTGTGTAATAACGTTTATTTTTCAAGTCACGTTTAAAATTTATATGGAACAGGTTCGTCACGCATGCGCACTGCGAGAATGTTCATCCTCCTACGAGAAGGTCGTCAAAGCTCATCCCTACTTCGACGGACAACGGTACCGTGGACGTGGAATATTTTTTTAAAAATAAGAGTTGTACTCAGTGTTTCCATTTAAGGGTTTTTTATCCCTTTTAAGGGATATTTTAACCTGCGAGCGATGAAAATGGGATTGAGGGATAGCTAGGAATAATTCAGTTTAAAACGTTTCTAAACGGCGACCTGCGTGATAAAAGTTTAGCGGTTAGGGGGAGTAGAGGTCCCAAATTCAAACTATGGATGACTCACATGTAATATTAAACATCAATATTATGATGTTTTATTAAAAATTTATTAAATCAAACAGACACAATGTTTCGTATTATTAAATATTTATAATAAATAATGCAACCATGTGAATTACAATAATGTTTTCTTGTATACTAAGGTTAAAATACAGAATAAATCTAATCCCAACGCTTCCAGTGCTTTTGAGAATAGTGTGAGAATAAAAGTTGCAGTTTACTTTTGGGGCCTTCTGATAAACATTTACATATTTAGATCAGGTTTAATGAAATCTCGTAGTTATACTGACATCAGTCATTCTTTATTCATATTTTATCTTATTCACAGCCTGTGCTATAGTAAATTGATAATAGTGTTGGTTGAGTGTTCGTTGATATGTTTTAGTGTTGGTTTGCTTTATTGCCGCAATATCCTCATTTAATAGTTTTTATTAAATTGTAACCAAACAAAATATTCTATAATTTATTTACATAAATAATCTACCATTTATTTATATATTTTCAAATAAATTGTTAGTACTCTATACTCGTAGATTAAAACTGAATAATGGAGTCAGAAACAAATGGTTATTTAACAGATGAGGAGAAAATGATAAGAAAAATCATAAAGTAACGTATAAATAAAGGTTTATTGGAATTAGGTGAATTTAAACATTGGCTCAACATTGCCAAATAGGATGGGACATCTGGAAAATGTTCAGTTTTTCCTGTACTACAATAATAAAAGGGGGACAATCCGAAATAAAAAGACATGTTAACACAAAAACTCACTCTACAAATCTTCCAGCAAAAAATCAACAGTCAAGTATTAAAGTTTTAGTTCCACAAACAGTTAGAAGCAGGATTGTGTTCCTTTATTATTGAAAATAACTTGACTCTTGTCTGTACTTATTTACTTACTCCCACGTCGTCCCGAGTTAACCACATTGCGGCATGGGATCAATCAATAGGATTTGAAAAAGGCTAGGTTAGGTAGGCAGGTATTCGATAATAGCACTGCTCGATTAAAAACTTGTTGAACTCATGTTTAAACATATTAATATGTGTAACATATTTAAATTTGTTTAAGTCAACAATAACGGCTAGTCTAGGTGGTAATTGGAAGAGCAGCTTGAGGCCAACATACTCATGTTTACTTTCAAACAATTTTAATTTATGAGGAATGGAAGGATTGTATTTTTCTAGTGTTTCTAGTGTTGCAGGAATGCTGATGGGCTTTACAAGGTGTTGTTCTTTTACATGTGAAATAAGTTCAAAAATATAAGTAGAGGGTACTGTTAATAAGCCCAGTTCCTTAAAATGAGATACACATGATTCAGCAAGTTTAAGTTTTAATATACACCTTATAGCTTTTTTTTATGAAGAACAAATATCTATATAGTTAATTTCGTAAGGCGAATCGGTTGCGTCAATATTTCAAGCGCTACAGGAGTGTACGTGGAGACGTACGACCATTGAAAAAGGCTCAATATATTATAAAAAGGCTACAAAGCTTTGATATTGTAGATGGCGGGAAAAATCAAAGTTTTACAATTTGCCTTTAGGGCTCCACCCCACTGGCCTTCAAAGTTTCCATGTTAATCTTATGTGAAGAGGGTTTCTAACTTTTGTTTTGATTTATTGAGTTCAGCTATCAATAAGGAAAATTAAATTATCCAGCTGTTAGCATTTTATACTCTAATTAACAAGGCACAAGGCCAAATCTTCAAGAAGCTGGTGTTTACCTGAACAAACCTTGAATTTAGTAGAGTAAAATCCCCAAACGGAAGTAAAATTGTTTATTGAAAATACAGTCAACCAAAACAACGAAATAAACAATCCTTACACAAAAAATAAAATGTAGAGAGAAGTTTTAACACAACAATAATACCTGATTAATTTGTATATATGATAATGAGTTTTACAAAACTATAAATAATTACATGTTATACATTAAATATTTAACAGCACCATTTCATATTATTTATATAGGGGCTTTTGCCCCAACAAGCCACTAGTTCTGTTTAAGTTGTTATTACTAGATAATCCCCAAAGTACAATTGAGTACCTTATCAAGCTCTCAATCAAGCCAAAGTAAACTAGCTTTGACAAAGCAATGTTGTTCAGAGAATAAATATTTCTAAAAACAAAGATGTTGGCAGAAAGTTGTTTTGCCAATTTATTAACGTGATCATTCCACCTGAGACCACCGTCCAGCCTCACCCCTAAGTAATCAATAAACGGTGATTTTTCAATGACATTGTCATGAAGTACAACAGAGGGCCTAGTCTAGTGAAAGTGTTTCATTTTGATCGGTCATAAAATGAAGAAATTTGGTTTTATACGTATTGATGTGAAGATTGATATTCGACAATTATTTTGAAGTGTCATTAAGATTGAAGAAGGTTTTTTGTTTCAAGCTATTAAAATTTTTATGGGAGGTCAAAACAGAGGTATCATCCGAAAATATAGTAAGGAGTTTCTTTAGAAGGCAGTCAGAGATGTTATTTTTTCTGTTTTCATAAAAAAAGTCCAATTTAGTTACATGAGATCTCTCAGAAAGATATGACTGAATCCAACTTAAAGCTGTGCCTTTGATGCTGCCAATTCCCGCTAACTTATCCAAAAGAACTGAGTGTGCTACGCAATCAAACACCCTGGACAGGTCGATGAAACAACCAATGGCCATCTCAACGCTGTACAAGGAGTCAATGCAAGAGTTAATAAAGCTGATAAGAGTGAGCTTGGTAGAATTTTGTTTTTGATAGCCAAACTGAGACTACATATGGTTCTTAATGACTTTTCTATGACTATATTAAATAGTAAGGAAGAGAGTGCATCTCCATGTCTTAACCCTGAATTAATATTACAATTCTAAGAGTATTCATTTTCTATTTTAACTTTTGCTTTGGTCTTTACTGTGCACATTCTTGTTAGATTTATTAGTTTTCTGGAATATGGTATTTTCTCATTAGATCCAACATTTTTGATCTCGCAATACTGTCATGTGCTTTTGCAAAATATATGAACAGTATGTATAGACCCTTGTCGTACTCACAGTAATTTGATGTTACTTATTTTAAAATGAATATTTGGTTTGTAGTTGGTCTTTGACCAGGTGTTCTCCTACAATGTCTACAACAAGTTCTTCTAATCTTTTCAGTATTAGTTTAGAGAAGATTTTATAAGTCACGCTTAGCAAGGCAATTCTTTTTAGTTTTTACTGTCAAGCTCGTCCCCTTTCTTGTCTATAGGAATAATCATAGCTTCTTGCCAAATATCTACTACAACCACAGTATAAAACACCCAGTAGCGACACTCCCATTGCAGTGCTGTGGTAAACTGCAACTAGGCAAACTAAAAGCAACAAACGGATTGTACCCATATTGTAATCAGCAATAGAGCAGTGTACTTCAGAGTTCAGACAAATCTTTTCAGTCTTTATTGATGAGTGCACTGACATTGCAAACAAGACTCAACTAAATATTGTTGTCTCATACTACAACCTTGACGACCACGGTACTAAATTTGATGTTGTGGATGTCGTTGAGCTAGCTGATTCTTCTGTAATGGGCATCTTCAATTCAATAATGAAGTCACTGAATGAAAAAAATCCCTCTTCATAATTGGGTAGGTTTTTGTTCAGACACAACATCGGTAATGATAGAACCTCATGATTCTATATCACAATTAATATGGGAAAACTGCCCCCAAGTAATAGTTGTAAAATGCTATTGCCTATCAATCCATCTTTAAAAAATTAGTTTAATTTAATCCATCCATATTAATAAACAATAATTAATTATTTTTTAGTTTAGTTCTAAAATAATACTGTCCATTTTCAAGCTTTTTTACTCGAAACAAATAATTTGTATTGCCAATGTTATTACCAACGAGGGATACTTTTTTAATTATCATATCCCTTATCGATTAGTTTTGGTCATTATTATTAAGAAGGTTATTTAAATAAGCTTTTATTTGAAGAGAGGTGATTTAAAGAAGAGGGGATTTCTTCACTACATTAAGGGATGACTAGGGATTTCTTGGCCTCCAGAGAGGGATATTTTGTACCTTTTAATTGAAACACTGGTTGTACTTTTGTTTATTTGAAGTTTGTGTCTTGTTGAGTGTTGTACTTTATCACAATTGATTTCTGTGGGATGTCGATTCAGTTATTATTTACTAGTTAAGACCAACATTAAGGCTTAGTAAAGAAAATGCCTCCGACTATTCAAACTAACTTGAATGCTGATAGGGATAAAAGACCTCCAAGACCTGGAGGAGAAAAAAGGTATTCCTAGTAATCATAAAATAGGTTAGTTTTTCTGCCATGTTCAAAATTTCTTTACTATTTTCATTCTTATTGGGCCTATTATTTAACAAACAGGTGCTCTGGATTTAAAACTTGAATAATACTTCATCTGCTATATCACTTTAATATATCATATTATACAATTTTACAAACTAGGTCATAATAGGCTAGTAATATAATGATATTTTAATTTTAACTCTGGAATTGGCCCTAATCCAGCTTCCTACAAATCTCTTATCAGAATTATTTGTGAATTTTAGTAACATATTATACGTTTTTATTCTTAAATGGAACCAAACTTAATGATACAATGACTTTATTTGGCCATTAGCACTTTCACTGCTTAAGCCTCCCAGTGTCTATCCATCTCATTTGAAATGGGTTAGCATCTGCAGTAATGTTCACCCATCTCATTTGAGATGACTGGACGTTTTCTTTTGTTTATGCATATACATATACATCACTTTAAATTATATACCAATTGAAACAGAACATTCTATTCTTCCTCACACATAGTAAGTAGTTTTAGACGAAAGGGGCTGTACTGTCAATCCAAAGTCAATTGACTTTAATCTATTTTTTTTATCTATACCTAGTACTTTCTAAGTGTGTTGAGTTGGTTAGTAGTGTGTACTAAGTTTATTCTGTATTTCAGCCTGTTCTAGCCACTTAACCCTAGATCCGGGCCTAACCAAACTCGCCAACCGGGCGGGCCGTTTTGGAGCACGCGGTAAGCCTTTTTTGTAAATTTGAAAACAAATAGTAAATGAAGCCATATATTGCAGTACTACACATAGATATGGGCGTTATATAACATAATAAGAAAAATAATATGATTACTTCTTCGCACACTATTACCAAGTAATAG
The DNA here is from genome assembly GCA_035578905.1 of Stictocephala bisonia. NCBI lineage: Eukaryota > Metazoa > Arthropoda > Insecta > Hemiptera > Membracidae > Stictocephala > Stictocephala bisonia. Next base: position 7,805 of record JAQJVL010004372.1, on the reverse strand, counting down.
GATTACTGGTTTTACCCTATTAATTTTGTAACATAGTCGACAGAGCTGCAGCCACCAGCTCTCAATGTGATAGTAACTGAACGGTGTGAACAAAACAAGTAATAGGAAGGATAATATGATTCCACTCTCGATTACTGGTTTCACTCTATTAATTTTATAACATAGTAAATAGAGCTGCAGCCACCAGCTCTCAATGTGTAGCTACTGAACACTGTTAACGGAACAGATAATAGGAAGAGTAATATGATTCTGCTCTCGCTCTCGTCCCCAGAAATTGATGTGTGGTTGTAAACAGAATATTGAAAGGGGGAAGCAAGAATAGCCTGTTAAAACATGAAACTATTGTCTTATTAGCCATATTTACACAATGCATTATAACAATTAATTATTTGTATTTCTTTATTCTTTATAATTTGCTATATAATGTAAATATACACAATTAAATATTCTGTAAATAGTTAGTGTTACACTTTAAATATGTATGTGATATTATAATATTAAAGTAGCCTCTTCTTTAGTTTATCAGAAACAAGATTTTAATACCTCATAATTCAATAGGCTTAGAGCTTTAGTATGTGTGTGATATTTTAGTAATAAAAGTAAGAATAATCTCTTTTATAGCTTAAAATTAATTTTAATTTAAATACCTTCTTATTAAAAATTATTTTTTTATAATTATGAGCATTTAGAAAATTAAAAATAGAACAAAATCAAAATCAAATTTGTGAAAGTATCTGTGTCATCTAAAACGATTTTAATACGACAACATTAACAGGATGTTTCTAATATTCACTTCTGTATAGCTGAAACTAATACCGTGTAATAGATCGAGAACGAAAGAAACAATGTTATACAGTAATAGTGTCAAGTAGATTGGCTCGATTGGAACAATCTGGTCAAGCGGCATTAGGGTGACAAAAATAATCAGATGAGTCACCCTATTACCGAAGAGCTGTGTAACGTAGCAGCCTATTACTGGAATGTAGCTGGATTTCCCATCTCAAACTACATACGGTTTTTTTCTAATAAATCATACTTTCACATATAATAATTATAGTCGTGGTAATGACATTGTAAAGAATTGATATCGTGGGTAGAGTGAAGAATTGCAATTGTAGCATATAGTATTATCATAACTTACAACCCTTATAAATGGTATATATTTTACGAAAAAATCCAAGATAGCCAAAATAGACCTATTAGTTGTCAAATAGTATCCAGTAATATTATTTCCTTTGTTTTTGAAATTTGTTAATGATGGAGTATCAGATGAGGGAGACAAAGGTAGTTGGACATTTGCCATCATTACGTGAAAAGTAACAATCACGACGTTTAGATTTGGTAAAACCCAAACCTTTTTCAAGTGCTAAAAAACTAAATTACATCTACACAAACATGTTATAAAACTACGTTCTTAAACTAATAAACTTTCTACTTTAATAATTATCTACATTTTAACCTAGATCCTAGAATGGAGTACAGCAAAATGAACTTCTACTAAATATTAAAAAAATATTAACAGGGTTAAATTAATATAGCCAATTAGGCGCTGTCAAGGTCACGATATCAACAAAAATTGTCAAAACACAATAAAATTAATAATCAAATCAGACTGAAATAAGATTACATTAACTAATCATAAATATATGGTACCTGAAAAAACACTATTAATTTAAAATAACATTCAACATGCACAAAAAATTATATATATAACTCGGAAGGACTGAGACTACTATTACAATTACATTTTAACCTGAAAAGACAACAATTATTAGGAATAAAACAATACAATAATCAAATATTACAAAAATGATGAAGTCTTACGACCCGCAGTGACGATGGCGTCTAGACGTCCCAGGCATGAAGTGAGGATGAGCAGTGTCTACGAAGTTCCCTCCAAGGTGATAAACACGGGGACACGACAAACATACACACTACACTTCACAACAACCATACACAGACCATTAATTGTTGTCTTTTCAGGTTAAAATATAATTGTAATAGTAGTCTCAGTCCTTCCGAGTTATATATATAATTTTTTGTGCATGTTGAATGTTATTTTAAATTAATAGTGTTTTTTCAGGTACCATATATTTATGATTAGTTAATGTAATCTTATTTCAGTCTGATTTGATTATTAATTTTATTGTGTTTTGACAATTTTCGTTGATATCGTGACCTTGACAGCGCCTAATTGGCTATATTAATTTAACCCTGTTAATATTTTTTTAATATTTAGTAGAAGTTCATTTTGTTGTACTCCATTCGAGGATCTAGGTTAAAATGTAGATAATTATTAAAGTAGAAAGTTTATTAGTTTAAGAACGTAGTTTTATAACATGTTTGTGTAGATGTAATTTAGTTTTTTAGCACTTGAAAAAGGTTTGGGTTTTACCAAATCGAAACGTCGTGGTTGTTACTTTTCACGTAATGATGGCATATGTCCAACTACCTTTGTCTCCCTCATCAATATTATTTCCAATAAATAAATAAATAAAAAGTTGGTAGTATTTTTTGCAAAGAAAAATATATTTGAAATATGTGTAGTACTAAAGCATTAAGTATGTTATAAGACACAAGTAAAAGCAATAAAATTATAAACAAATATGCGTTTTGTAGAGAATCAAATTTGGTATAGAATACACAAGTATTTTACTTTGAAATAAGTGAAAATATTTTTTTTACATATGAAAAACACAAAATATTTTTTCATTGCATGAAAAGATTTTGTAAAATTCCTGAAATTATATACAATTCATACCTAAATATTGTTATTTGATGACTTTGAACTGTATAAATCCTGCTAGAAAATGTTATTGTGAAATCACACATGTTTCAAATAAAAAAAACAGTGAAAATTATATTTTTTATAAAGTTATAAGCGGAATATGTATTTTGAAGAAATTTTTAGAAAAAAAAAAATACTAAGTTCAAACACACATATACATTATAAAAAATTTTTTGAAATTTTTCTGTATACATTATTATAGTACATCTTCTGAATATGTAGATATATAATTTGTTAGAGTTTAACTGTAAATAAATTTAGCAGCCTTATTGCAAAAATATAAATAAGCAAAACTTTATATACACAAATTTTCTTCATTATACCTTAGTTTATAAATGACCAATAATACTAATGTTTACCACAATAATAGAAGATGAATTACTTGTCCTCTGCCTTTACAAGGATACATTCCTTTGTTTAGATAAGTTGATAACAATGATGGGACACCTTCCGCGTGAAGGAAGGGGTCACCGGCCATTCTGTTTGATTGAGGTGACACTCTGGACCTTTTTCGCATGGCCACCAAACCTAAGGCGCGAAATACCACTACACTTATACCATCGGATTTGTCGTTTTTTCTTCTTTAAAATTTATCACAAAATAAACTCTACAGACTAAATTGTTAATAAACACATTTTGTGTCGATTGCCCAGTTAGAAAAATGTATTTGTAAAAGGTACGAAGGAATTTTAAAAAAAAATTTCTATTTGGCGAACAGAGCTCCCAATGTAACCATTTGAAAGAAAAGGGGATGCCATATAGATCGGTATTTGAACAGCCCGTTTCCGGTAAGATAGCTAGCGTCCAGTACTTGTCAAAGAAGAACAATTTTAGCGTGCGAAGCTGCCTGTGACGGGGCATTTCAACTGCACTATTGTGTTCTGTGTTCCTTTTTACTCAGCATTTGTTTATTAATTTAGAAACCGACATAAACCTTTATGATATGTAAAGATTATTAAATTATGCATGGAATAGTACTAATTTCATTGCGCTAAGTTGTTAAACAAAAATATAGCAACACTTTTAATCAATGCCCATTAAATAAAGTAGAGTACAACTTAGAGAAGACCCGACTACTTATTTCACTATGGACAACAATTAAAAAATAACTTCTTAATAGATTAATAAATCTGATGAAAAAAAACTCATAAGGTGCAGTTAGCAAATATAACACTATTGGTAAGCATTTGTAAAATCACATGAAACGACACCAATGCTAGGATATGTGACAGCCAAATGAGCACTGACTTTGACTTTAAGGGTGGAAAGATTATCTTGATTGGCAGGATAGTTAACTATTACATAACATAATAAGTAATAAAAAACAAAAGCACATTGTAAAATATACGAATGCTCTCCCTTCCAAAGTAAGTCAGATTGGCAAGACCAATTTAATAATGTTTTGCATGTTATGCATTGTCTCTCTTATCGAATATTCAGAGTTCATCAACATAATAGATATTCTATTTTTACTTTCATTTTAAGGTGAATACATCTATAGTATATAAATCACTGTATGCTGGAAAATGATTACAGATTGGCATAACGGTGCAGTACCGATTCCACACCCACTCACCGACCTGAGGACAAAGTGTTGAGGGTATTGTAGGCGATAGGTTCTAAGTCCAGTCCTCTTAATCAATGTGTCCATTCAATGGTTGCTATCGGCATAGGCACTACTAGAGAATTCTGGGGTCTATATTGGGTTGTAGTTAGTCTCTGGATGTTGTGTAGAGAAAAGAACTGAGTGTCAACCTTGTCAGTTAGCTGAAAATCAGACCAATACTAAGTGGTTCGGATGTCACGTTAACCTGTAAGTCCCTTAAAATTCAAGGGACTCGTTATTGAGCTCTGAATAAATGGCCGCGCACAGGTTGAACTCAGTTAGTAACCAGACTACCCAGGTCATCTATACTCATAGAAACCATTCATATTCACCTTTTAATACACACAAGCTGTGTTGGCATCTCATCTGAACTAATATGAAGGTGATATGACTTGGTGCTTCCTACTGTGATCTCCGTTAGTCAGAGTTCCTTCTATTTTGGCAAGGCCGTTCCTTACATTAGTTAATCCTGTGACCCAGTGGTAAATTATTTAAACCTAATTCAGATTTTTGTTTTATTTTCAGCAGCAAATTTATATATTTTAAAAATTGTACGTAGTGAGTGTGTTGTTAGGGGAAAGACAAAGTTTTCCTTTTTTGTGTACTGATTATTTTGACTTTGAATGGTTATCAAATGCAAAATAATAGAATGTTTATAAAAAAGAAAATGGACCAGGGACAGACAATCCAGAAAGTTGCTTAATGTTGCTATGGAGTTTTCCCATGTAACTTAATGGCTCAAAAATGTATACAAATTTAAAATGTATTTATTCAGCCTGACTTACTAGTGATACATTATAGACTAAGAAAACAATGAAAGAATGTGACATGAAAAAAGTGAGTAATCAAAAATATGTCTGATTTTCTCATCACAGAAATCTTTTGTTGGGCCTATTTTATTTTATTTTGTTGATGGCAGTACTTGTATACCATTTTACACCATATAATGATTATTATCTACCAAGAATTGCAAAACTACTATTTTGATAGTGAAAGAATATTTTAGTATAGGCAGTACTCACATAAAATATAGTGTTCTCGATACAGAAGTAGAAAAAAAGAATGACTGCAAGAAAAAAGATGAAAAATACCATTGCAAATGTCCAGGATGAATTGGCCTGAATTGATTTTTTTACTCTGTCAATTCTCCTTTTTTTCTTTTTTTTTTAACTTCACTCACCAGTTCACATGGGACCTTGCTCTCTCTGCAGTCTGAAGCCTTAGCTACTGAGTCACCATGTGCCAGCGAAATCTTAATTATAACATTCTGCAGACAAAGTTGAACTAAAGTCTGCTGAAAAAGGCGAAAAAAAAAAAAAAAAAAGAAAAAAAACCACTTGTTCGGTCCATATAATTCAGAAAGCACCATTGTTCAATGCCCTCCAGATCAAACTGTAAGTTAAGCTGTTGTTGAGCTGAAGAAAATGCTCTTACATTGTTAACAAACTGGAGAAAATTTACAAATATATTCACCAATAACTTTAATAAAACAAGGCATTGATAAAATATTTTAAATTAGGTCTAAAGGTTCCCTTCAGTAATTTATAATACTAGCAAACACCCCTATGATCTTGGACTCTTATCATTAACGTTAAAATTCGTAAGCTTCTTCCTAAATTAAAGCGAAGGCAGTTACAGATATGCAAAATTTGTTTCAGAGAAATAACTAGGAGATTTCTTAAAAATTAAGTGGACAATTTTCACAGCCTAAAGTTTAGGCATGTTTTGAGAATCTGAATCAGGTCAATGAAATAGAGGATGTTTTGAGTGGAAGAGGCCGTCTTAGACTTTGTACATATCTAAAAAAAATTTGAGTTTCTGATCAAATTGTTATCAATCATAGCAATGTAATTATTATGACACATTCTTTCCAGTCTTTTCACTTATTTCAAACCTCTTCACAAATTTTTCATGGTCAATAAAACTGTTAGAAGTTGTAAACTTTCTTGGAGGAATATCTATGTTATCACTATGTTTTTAAAAACCAGGCAGGACTTTTCCAGAATTTCGAAAAAGGATGACAAAATTCGAAGAAGGATGACCTAAGAATATGACTGAAATATTTGGCATTTTCTCTTGTATCTACTTGTACAGAGGTAACAGAGTTAGGCTGCCTCTGAATTCAAACTTAGGCCTCTTCAAGTTCACATCTCTATGGAAAAGAGTCTGCGGCTGCTCAAGATATAATTTGCCACTCTATATATTCAGCATCAAAAAACAGGATGAGAACCCTTCTGATCTTAGAGTATGTAGCATTATACATCTCTATGGTTGCATGTAAGGTTTTTTTCTTTCTTTTAAGTTAAGAAGAGCAGTTAGTAGAGTTAGTTAGTGGAGTGGCCACTGAATGTCCAGTCACCATCAAAGTGACGAAGAATTTAAATTTTCTGCAGTAACATGTTGCCTTTTGCATACATACACTCAGCGGGTGTTCACTTATTGCATGGTCCAATGCCAATATTCCAAGAAGTCACTTCTGAAACAAATTATGTTACTTTCTAGTTTTTTTTTTCAAAAATAGATGTTACTCACTCCCTATATTGGCAAATCGCCATTGTAACGTCAAACCAACCTTTATTCCCTGATTTGGTCTGACCCTACACTCGTTTTCTCTATAAAAGTCCTTCATACTTTCTTCTAGGTCCATAATTCTCCGCTTCTCCCAGACGACCACCCTAACATAATCTGTGCCTTTTTCTATGTTTATCATCATCTCTGTATTTGTTTCTCCTTTACCTTACTGTTTATATTCAAATGTTTATTTTCAGGTCCGAGCTTGTTTGCAGAGTGAAATATTGCAATACACTTCCTGACATTCCTTTTGATCCGAAGTTTATAACTTATCCGTTTGAATCAAGAAGGTAAGTTAAGCTTTGCAAGTAACAACTGAGTTTGAAGCCTCATATAAAAACTGCTCATTCAAACAACAAAATTGTAATAAGTAATAGTGATGTTTCATTCAAGTATACTGTTTAAAAACTATTTTCAACCAGTTTGTGAAATTGTCTTACATAACTCTAAATTTTATTTTATATATTTATTTTTTTGAACTTCTTTAAATATATGTGCAATATTTAAAATCCTGTACACATTTTATAATTACCCTTATGTTATTTACAATTCCTTGATTTCAGATGTGTATGTTTTAAACATATCAGTGATTTAAAAAAAGATTATCATATTTTCAGGTATTTTCTAGAATATTACCACTTTTGTACTTAGCGCAAAATACAAAATTGGTAATATTTGAACAAAATTCCTGTTACAGTTATCAAGTGTAATAAAATATATAAACAGTTTTCTGAAATATTTCAATTATGAATTATAAAAATGTTGTTTATCTAAATAAGATTTTTAAATTTGAGATAAAATTGTAAGTCTTACATCATTTATATCACATATTAAAAATAT